>SNQJ01S0041984.1:164463-177112 GCA_010110895.2 Picea sitchensis
GGTGTATATGATCACATACCTACAAACCTTCCTTAACTTTAACAACAAGAGACTAGCATTTTCATCAAACTTTACTTTAGTCTCACATGACTAGTTTTGGATTAGTCAACAACCCTAACATGGAATAATCATAACTATGTACCTGTAATGAATAAAGATCTAAAAATAGTACACAATGTTATTCAGTGTGTTTTATGCAATTCCTCCAGGTTTCACTACTTGGATGCTCTCATAAAAGGAGTTATAGAAAAAATGCAATACCTTGTTGAATTTTGGCTTACTCTAGAGAGCGAACTTGTAGAGAGTGCCCCACACAGAATATTTGTTGTATGGATATGAAAATTTTTACACATAATACTACAGACTATACTCTAACCAAAAAAATTGTTCTTACTGAATTTGGATCTTTTATGAAGAAGTCATGACATTTATACACGAAACACTTGTTTTAGACTAGTTTCAGGACTAGCCACAAACCTTATTTTCCACGGAGTGTAACTCCAAAAATACAACGACCCACAAGCTGAAATTTGTACCAAAACTACTTGGACATGCTTCCTCAATGGCCTCCCAATTTCACGTTTTGACACATTCTAGAAAAAAAAATTATTTTGAAATTGGTGAGATGACCTGTAAATAACATACCTTAGAAAGCATCATCAAAATAATTTATCCTCCCTTAAATTTTGGCCTTCTTTACTTCACCGTCCCTCTGAAATTCGACTTAGATATCCTTTGGTTACCTCAATCACTTGTAGATATGCAATATGCCCAAGTGTAATTAAAATTAGAGAGCCTTGCCTCTTATTTATACTTTCATGTAGCTTCCTCAAGGGATTAATTTTTAACCATCTTAACCCACTTTCCTTATTTTAGGGTTAACCCACTTCTAACCACTAGTAACTTAGTAACTTAGTAACTTAGTAATTTCTTCATTAACTTTATTATTTAAATAATTTATTTTTTATTCACTGTTATAACCCTAAATTGCTCCAGACATGCATACCTGGCACTTAGTCCTCTTACTTGCTATTTTTGACAAGCCATCACTAAGTTTCTCTTCTGAAAAACCATTTTTTTTTAAGATGTACGCACCCTGCTCCACTACAGCCCACGTACATACTCAAGATGCTCCACTACAACCTACGTACATACTCAGGTTGATGCACTATAGCTCGTGTGCATACTCAGTTTGATGCACTACAACCCGCGTACATACTGAGGTTGCTTCAATATAGCCCGTGTACATACTCAAGATGCTCCACTACAACCTGCTACGTACTCAGGCTGCTCCACTACAACCCGTGTACATACTCAGTCTACTCCACTACAACCCACGTATACCTCCAAAAAGTTGTAAAAATTAAAAAGTTGCAAGGAATTCATTGATATTACGGGCTATTGGGTAGTTTCCTAACTAATCCACCGTCTATAGCCCGTCACCCAACCGAATAACCATCCTTTTTTCATATAAAAGGAGGTTTTGGGGTCTCATTCCTAACCTAAGAATAAGAAAAATGAAACTCTCCCCGTTTCACATCCCCTCATTACCCCAAGCATTTGCAGCCTTGTTATGAGAATTGCATCAGAATTACCCATTTTTCCCTTTTTCCTCCATCATAAGCCCATTCCATTTCCCAAGAAGAAGGTTGAGAGGATAAAGATACGTGGAGGTGCACTTGGAGCTTGGTGAAGAGGAGCCCAGACCAGGTTTGTGGACCAGTAGCCGGCACTGGTTGTAAGTAATAATTGTATTATCAATAAAGAAGTACTTTTCCTATCCCAGAACATGATGTGTCTAATGTTTGCATTTGTTTTATCTTTTTATTCTAACATCTAACCCATATTTATGTATAAGATGTATTCTTGTAGTACCTTGTTTATCTGTCTTTGAATGCAGACCAGCCTTGGGAGGAGGTTTGCAGTCAGCGAAGTCTTCAAGCATGAGAGGATCTACACCAGACGGGAAGTAAAGGTACAGTTACCGGATCCTTATCATTTCACCTTTCTTGCATAAGTCTAGGGTATGTTTGGGGTAGTTATAAAAGTAGGACACTGTTAGACAGTTGTGATCTACCTACATTGTAAACCCTGGTGTAGCCATATGGGGGTTTTTCCCGCTAGAAGAACTGGCGACCATAATGGGGAATCCTCTAAGGTTTTAGGGGATTTTTTTTGGGTGTTTGATTGGTTTTATACCTTTTGAGTTTACTTTTGAGTCTGCTGAGTCTTTAAGGGATTATGGTCACCTGGTGGTACCATACCAATTTCTCCCTACCATGTCAGTCAGTTTGTTTTACTTTTACTTTCAAGAAGTACAAAGGTGTACACGACCTGCTGTGGGTTAGCACGTGTACATACGTGCCCTGTTTTATAGACAATCCACGTACATATGCAGGCTTCTTAAGCATCAGTAGTGTGCCTGTGTCAAGAATTGTTTTTTTAAGAAGAGACAGGCAACCTCTTCCCTGATTGAAGTTTTACTTCTCAGGGTTTCTTGATAGAGTCCAGTGTCTCTATTTTTACAATCAAAGCTTGGGTTAGATGTCAGTTTTCTTGTCTTTTTAAATATTTCTTGTGTTTTACTTCGGAAAGGGTTTTAGGCGAGTCTTTGAGTTGTTGATCAACCTGTTTGGGGTCTTTAGTGACTCCCTGCGATCCGCAATGGGCCAAAGGTCAGTTTCAGTCTTGTCTTGTATTTATTTTCCCCCTTTCAATTTCTTTAAAGAAAAGAGAAAAAGTTTTATTTCAAGTTTTTCATGTTTAAATAATTTACAAAAAGAAAAATAAATTAGCATAGTGTTGTGTTTTCTTCTCATCTTGAAATCATTTCAAAAGAAAAATAAGAAACATAATCCTTCTTTGCCAATGTTCTTGTAAGTTTCATTTTTTTTGCAAGAGTCTTAACAACATCAGTTGCACTGCAACACCTTTTGAGTTAATCAAGCCATTAAAACAAACGCTAAACCTAAAATTAACTAGAATTTTATGTTTGTAGGGTCAATCAAATAGTTTAGGGTTAGGGCCTTGAATTAGGTTGGAGAGGAAACTCTTCAAGGCTGTTAAACAAACATCGGAGTCTGAGTTAGGGAGTGTTAAAGTCTAGTGACATGAAGGTTATCCAGGACCCCCCTCTAACACAGGGGCTAAACACGAGGTTGTGTGAGGAAAGGTAGGGGAGATAACCCTTCCAAAGACGGACAAAACGTAGTGGGGAACACATATTGAGGATCTGTTGTGGGATACTATCACTCGCATTTTCCTATGGAGCTTCGTGGACATCAAATCCATTCGAGATCCTTAGTTTTCTTCCAGACCACTTGATTTTGATACCCTCGATAGGTTTTGGACTTGTTATCCTGCTCATTGTGGTCCACCCGACTGTTGACTGTACCCTCTTGTGATTGTTTACGAGATGACAACTTAGTTGCCTATATTCTAGGGAATTACACGGGTGACTGCGGGGGTATATCGCAGTACCTAGGGCAGATGTCAGGCCAAACTTTGCAGATTATACTCGAAGGGTGCTTCTGTGTTCGATTTTCACTTGCACCGATAAGTTGCTCTAGTGTTGGCTGGCGCTACTGTTCCTCCTACTAGATGGTGGTCTGCTTGATTTTCCTTTATGAATTTTTAGTGTGTGCTATGTTCTCCCTAGTTTTCCATAGTGAGTTAATAAGTCATTTCTTTGGGTCTCTGACCTAAGGTGGTAGACCTCCCACTCTATTGGTCATGAGGACTTTTCAGTTTTCTTCTTAGAAACGTGGAGTCGCCTCTTTATAGGCATTTTTTTTATACCACTGGTTCGCCTAGAGTCAGTGTGTGAGACTTTTACAAACTTGAACGATCTCGCAAGGGGAGAACTTGTGCATAAGATCTTCATGGCTAAAGTTACTGACGATACCAACCAAGGAACCCCTTCACAAGGGGATTCTTGTGCTTTTCCTTTCTTCTAAAACGTTGGTGTCCCTTTGATGGCCACTTTGTACATTCTTGGGTTGAATGTGGGACTACCGTTTTGGTTGGGTACCATTCCAAATGTCTCGAATACTATCGATGCTTCTTAGTTAAGCACTTTATGTCATGGGCACAATGTTGATGTTCCTTTGCCAACAAATTATTCTCCTCCTCCTTCTTCCTTCCCTGGTGAAAGTATAGTTACTAGTAACTGGAAGTCTAAACGAAATAGAAAGAGGAAGAATAAGAAGAAAATATCACCAACCTCTATGAGTCATGTTGAAGACCAACACCCAGCCTATGCAAGTCATGCTGGGGGCAAGCACCCAGCCTTTGCAAGTCATGTTGGGGGAAAAATTCTAGTCACTGCTAGTCATACTGGCTATAGGTCTATGGCCTCTGCGAATCATGTTATCGACCCATCACCAACCTATGCAAGTCATGTTGGAGATCTGAAACCATCCACTGCTAGTCATGTTGGGGGAATTGATTCTTTTGAAAAACCTAGACGAATAGGACGTAAGCCTAAGTTCCCTTGTAATCTTTGCAAGGGATATCACCTTACTCATTTATGCCCTGGCCTTCTAGAGGTACGAATATTGTAGTCTCTGTCTACAAGATCTTCTAATTCTGAGTCTTCTGAGGTTTCCTTGCAGCCTATTTAGCCAGTGGTTGAGAAAGTAGTCATGTCGATGCAGTCTTCGGCTGATCCCACTCCTCTTTTGGGGGGTGATGTTTCTGTATACCATGTTTTCTCGCATCCTATTCATCCAATGGTTGAGAAAGTGGTCAAGTTGATGTAGTCTTCGGTTGATCCCATTCTTCTCTTGGAGAGTGTCGAGTCTACCAAAGTGGTCACGCCAATGAAATCTTAAGTTGATCCCACTCTTCTCTTAGAGAGTGATGTGTCTACCGACTATGTTTTTATCAATTCCAGTTCAGTACTTTCAGAACAAGGGGGAATTCCGCTCACTTCAAGCAAACCCCCTCCTGTTGGTTGTGGAGCCTGATTATCTTCCTCATTCAGAGGTCTTGTGTTTTTCAACCATGTTTATACCCCATGAAGACTTTACACCCTAGAATTATGTACACTCTTCCACGCGAGGGAGTGCAGAGGGGGGGTACCCCCTCTGCAGGGTCCGGGGGGGTTCGGGGGCGAAGTCCCCAAAGGAAAAATTGCCTTATAAATGTATATTGTAATTTCATTGTAAATCTAGACCGTTCATTATAAGGTCGCAGATCTAACGGTAGAAATTATGTTAGTTTTTTTTTCCCTAGAAGGAAACCCTCTGTTATGAGGGAAATGTATTGCGTCTATGCAACATAGCGAATATTGTATTCTGAGAAGAGAGACTATGAGAGAAAGAAGAGGAAGTTACAACGGGTTTGTTGTAGGTTGTATCCCTTCATATGTTGGATAATAATAAAGGAAGGACCTGGAAATTTCTCTAGTGGACGTAGCCCACACTGGGTGAACCATGTAAATCTGTGTCTCTATTGTATTGTGTATCTTTTGTGTTTTGTTTCCACATTTGTTTTATTTTATTGCTCCATGGTCCTGTTTTTCTAACACCTCCAAGCCCTAGGATGGTTTCCTTTGATTGGAATGACCTTGTTGAGCCTCGTCTTCCTTCTTCCACACCCTTTCAAATAAGGGTTGAAGTTAATTCAACAAAAAATGATCGATGTATTGTGGATGAAGGAGCCTCTGCAAGTATTTTATCCTCCTCATTTTGGAAAGTCTTGAGATCTCCTAAGCTTTTGTCTACTTCGCATGAGCTGTTGGCTTTTGACAGATGTCCTAGTGAATATTTGGGGGTTCTTCCTCAGTTGCCTATCTCATTAGGTGGGAATATTTTCCTTGTCGATGTTATAGTGGTACAAGTCCCGTTAGATTTTAATATGCTTATCGGGCATGATTATGTATATACTATGAACATTGTGGTGTCTACGCTCTTCCGAGTGATGCATTTCCCTCACAATGGAAGCATTGTCACTATCGACCACCTGGCATCTGATAATCACCATCCTAATTTGGTGTTAGTTCAAGATGCCCCTTTATATGTTCCTAGCATTTGTGTAGATTCTACCTTGCCACAGGTTAATTATGTGGCGTCTTATCCTTAGTGTTTGATTGCTTTTGAGAAAGAACCTATGCAATCATGTTTGCCTTCTCGAGACTTGGTCTTAGCAATTGATCCTTTGGTTTATCCAATGGGGGCATGGGAGCCCTTGCTTTCCCCTCTTGGTTCAGGTGATCTCATCGGGATTACTTGATAAAAGTTTCCTCCCTGGAGTCTTCTTTAAGCCATTTTCAGACTCTCTAAACATGAAAATATTGCCGAGCAATCTTGTTGTCCTTCACACTCACCAAAATCAAACTTGAAGGCACGTTTGTCCGGTGGTAGTTTACCACTTTTTCATTCCAGATGGTCAATTGTATGAACAAAGGTATACTCTAGGAATTTTGGTTCGCTAGAAGAGTATTCTCGGGTATAAGTTTAACCCTTGTTTGGACTTGAGGGACTAAATTTACGAAAAAGGAACCCCCACGGAATCCATAGTTAAGATATTTTCAGACTCCCTAAAATTGAAAAGATCGTCCAATGACCTTGTTCCTTCACACTCATTAAATTGGTCCAGAAGAACATCCCCCACATAGTCCATAGTTAAGCTCTTTTTAGACTCCCTAAAATTGAAAAGATCGTCGAGTGACCTTGTTCCTTCACACTCATTAAATTGGTATAGAAGAACATCTACTAGCACGAGTTTACCCATTTTTCTGGCCTGTGGATTAAGGAGGAAAAAAGTACACCTCGGGAGATTCGTTTCGTTGGGAGAGTTCTCCTCAGTAAATTTTATACTTTTTCGGTCTAAGGAGACTAAATCTAGAAGAAGGATGTGAGTCCATAGTTAAGCTCTTTTCAGACTCCTTAAAATTGAAAATATTGCCGAGTGATCTTGTCTGTGTCACACTCATTAAAATGGTTTTGAATAGATGTCTTTTCGGTGCTAGTTCATCCCTTTTTTCAAACCGACTAGAATATTTTCGAAAAAGGTACCCCAGTGGAGTCTTCTTTTACGTTTTTTAAGACTCTCTAAAAAGTGAAAAAACTATCGATATTACCTTCTCTAGGCTCGTGAAAAATACATTGAAGGGGGTTTCATTGTGTCCTGCTGATCGCATTTGCATATTTGTGTATTTGACCTAATGTCGGCTCCATGTTGCTCTCAACTGAACCTTTGAAGCATGCCTTATACGCAAGCCTTGTAGCACTTTGCCTCTGTTACCTAACACCTTAACCCATGGAGGAATTTTCTCCCAGTGTCCTTTTCCTGCACATGTCTCCTTGCGTTGAGAATTAGTGTGTTCCTTGCACTTGGAACTAGTATGCTTGAGACACTCATTCATCCTTTGTAACGTAGCATTCTTTTATTCTTTTTCAAATCTCTTTAAAAATATTGAAAAAGACAAAAAAAATAAAAAATACCCCAAAAAGAGGACGAGAAATATATATTCTTTTTTGGCAACACAATGAGTCGCCCTTGGAAAAAGCACATCCTTTCATTTGTTCGTCAAGCTTTGGGATATAGTATGATCTTAGGAAGTAGTTCTCACTACATAGAGTTGTGTCCTCCTCCGTTTGGTTATTCTTCCAAACACATGGAGAGTTTGTGCTGTCTCCTGCATCATGAACTTATGTCAATGTCATGTTTCTTGAGTCTGATCATCTTTTATGCTATTGTCCAAGGGAATTTTTACCCATCCTGGGTCGGTATTTTTGCAGTTTGTCTCTTGACCTCATGTCTGGCCATCCCAAAAGCCCAATCAAGTCCTTGTTCAAAATCAATGAAGTTCTCTGCCTCATCACTGATATCCTCTTGTATGTTCCCAACGAGTCGTCAAAGACCTCTAGGTAGTGAATTCATACACTCACATTACACACCTACTCGATTTTTGAAGATCTTGAATTTTTTGCTCGAGCTCGGAAGGCCTCATATATATCCATCAGGTGTCATTGGCTTCTTGAAGATGGATATTATACATGTATATCTTTGATTTTGAGATGTAGATCCATTGTGTATTGCTCACGGCTACACTTTATATAGTTATATGACATGGATTTGCAGTGTATTTGATTGGAATCCATGATTTATTTCATTATGAGCATGGGTATGACCACCTCGGAGAGATAATTGTTAATTTTGCACATGGCACCTCCCGAACTATGGTCCCAATCTCACTCGCTTTGTACATTGGTGAAGATTTTGTAATGTATTTCGACCATCAGATGCTCTTCTGACCTCACACATTAGGGGGCATATTTTATAACCCTAAATTGCTCTAGACATGCATACCTGGCACTTGGACCTCTTACTTGCTATTTTTTCCAAGCCATCACTGAGTTTCTCTTCTTAAAACCCAATTTTTTTAAGATGTACGCACCCTGCTCCACTATAGCCCACGTACATACTCAGGATGCTCCACTACAGGCCGTGTACATACTCAGGTTGATGCACTACAACCCGCATACATACTCAGGATAATGCACTACAACCCGCATACATACTCAGGTTGCTTCACTACAACTGGCATACATACTCAAGATTCT
This sequence comes from Picea sitchensis, assembly GCA_010110895.2. Classification (NCBI taxonomy): domain Eukaryota; kingdom Viridiplantae; phylum Streptophyta; class Pinopsida; order Pinales; family Pinaceae; genus Picea; species Picea sitchensis. The sequence continues at coordinate 173,034 of SNQJ01S0041984.1, forward strand.
CCACTACAGCCTGCGTATACCTCCAAAAAGTTGCAAAAAATAAAAATTTGCAAGGAATTTGTTGAGATTACGGGCTATTAGGTAGTTTCCTAACTAATCCACCATCTATAGCCCGTCACCCAACCGAATAACCATCCTTTTGTCATATAAAAGGAGGTTTTGGGGTTTCATTCTTAAGCTAAGCATAAGAACAATGAAACTCTACCAGTTTCATATCCCCTCCTTGCCCCAAGAATTTGCAGCCTTGTTGAGAGAATTGCATCAGAATTCCCCATTTTTCTATTTTTCCTCCATCATAATCCCATTCCATTTCCCAAGAAGAAGGTTGAGAGGAGAAATATATGCAGAGGTGCATTTGGATCTTCGTGAAGAGGAGCCCGGACCAGGTTCGTGGAGCAGTAGTCGACACTGGTTGTAAGTAATCATTGTATTATCAATAAAAGAAGTACTTTTCCTGTCCCAGAACATGATGTGTTGAATGTTTGCATTTGTTTTATGTTTTTATTCTAACATCTAACCCGTATTTATGTATGAGATGTATTCTTGTAGTTCCTTGTTTATTTGTCTTTGAATGCACGCCATCCTTGGGAGGAGTTTTGCTGTCAACGGAGTCTTCAAGCACGAGAGGATCTACACCAGACGTGTATTAAAGGTATAGTTACCAGATCCTTCTCGTTTTACCTTTCTTGCATAAGTCTGGGGTATGTTTGGGGTAGTTAGAAAAGTAGGATACTTTTAGACAGTTGTGATCTACCTATATTGTAAACCCTAGTGTAGCCATAGGGGGGGGTTTCTCGCTAGCATTCACTTTGACTTATAGTACACTCATCACTTCACTTTATTATTTACCTTCTAAACTCTCTTAAACCACTTTGACAACTTTGACCTCTTGGGGCTTCTAGATGACTCATTAGGGTTCTCCAACTCCACATGGCCATAACTCTCTAACCGTGAGGAGTTATGTGACATTCCACATGCCACTGGAATTGGAATGCAATGTACTATCCATATAGAATATTATTTCCTGCAAATATATCAAAACTCATACTATTATCCATCAAACAAACTTGGGTCCATTACCCAAACTTGGGTTTTCCAACTTCTCATGGCCATAACTCTCTAACCTTGAGGAGTTATGTGACATTCCACTTACCATTAGAAATGGAATGATATGTACTATCCATATAGAATAGTATTACCTTCAAATATATTAAAACTAATACCATTATACATGAAACAACCTTGGGTCCATTACCCAAACCTTTGTGCTACCGGAATTCGCTACCGAAATTTCTCCATGGGTTGACATCAATCACTAAGGGTTGACATCAATCTACAATATCACTCTACAATCGTTGACATCAATGAAAACCAACAATCCATACCAACTGTCCATCAACCTAAGCCAATTTTCTGACAATCTCCCCCTTTGGCATTGATGACAACACCAACATTGATGGCAACACTTAGTCATGATAACATTCATGCTTATACTCCTCATCAATGTTTCTATCTCTCCCCCTTTGATATCAATGGAAAAGGGTATCTCCCTTTGGGGATGCTCCCCCTTACTAAACTCTCCTTGGGGTTGCTCTCCATGTCTACATGCCTTTGATTTTTCTTTGTGTTTATAAGCCTCTGATTACTCTCTCTCCCTTTGTATGAGTAATATCTCCCCCTTTGACAAAGGGTATCACTTTGAAGTCATATCACTCATTCCTCCCTTGTGATAATCGCTCCCCTTGGAAACATGCCTCTATGCTCTCTCTCCAATCATTTACCTTTGCATCTGATAAACCTCTCCCCCTTTGTCATCAATGGAAAATGTATCTTTCCATCCGGGGTTTCTGCCCCTAACAAAACTCTTCCTGAAACTAATCTCCCAACCTGAATTGTCCTATTTATGGTGCTTCCTCGTGTACATATAAGACATATAAGATAAGCATTCAAAAGCATTCATTTTGGAGTAGAAATTACTCTGAGTCTCTACGAAGATACTCAAAGGCTTACCGTGAAGCGGTTTTGTAAAGATGTTTGTCACTTATTCTTTTGTGCCCACTAATTCAACTCTAATGTTTTTCTCTGAAACTTGTTCCCGTAGAAAGTGATACTGGATTGGAATGTGTTTCGTCTTGGAGTGCATCAATGGGATCTTTGAGATACTTATGGCGCTTGTATTATCACAATAAATTGGAATGGGATCATCATACTCAACTTGTATATCTGTCAAATATTGTTTCATCCATAGAACCTGTGTACAACATGTTGTTGTTGAAATATACTCTTCCTTTGTTGTAGATAAGGATATTGATGATTGTTTCTTGCTTATCCATGATACTAAACACTCACCCAAGTAGAACGTTGCTCCACTGGTGCTTCGTCGGTCATCAATGCAACCTGCCCAATCTGCATTAGTGTAGGAAATAAGTGATAGATCCTTTCCTTTTGGATACCATAATCCAAACTCTTTTGTTCCTTTGAGATATCCGAAAATCCTCTTCACTTCTACGACATGTGCTTCCTTTGGTGCTGCTTGAAATCATGCCACTTTTCCAACTGCCTGCATTACATCTGGTCTGGATGTTGTCACATATAGTAAGTTGTCAATCATTGACCTATATTTCCTCTGGTCTATAGACTTTGAATCATCATCTTTTCTCAACTTTCAATTGGTTTTCATAGGAGTGGTAATTAGTTTGCAATCTTTCATTCCGAACCTCTTTATCATTTCTCTGATATACTTATTTTGAGAAATAAAAATTCCTTGGTTTCTTTGACATATCTAAAGACCCAAAAAGAAGGATAGTTCTCCAAGTAATGACATTTCAAATTCATTCTGCATATCCTTTGCAAATTTCTAGCTTAACATGTCATTAGTACTTCCAAAAAAAATATCATCAACATAAATTTCAATTAATAAAATACTACCTTGAGTTACCTTGATGTAGAGGTTGTTGTATGTGCTTTCTTTCCATAGTTCGTAGGGAGTTTTTTCATTGTTGTTTATGAGAATTACTCTGTTTTGAATTTGAACTGTTGTATGCACTGCATGTGTCCAAAAAATATATGTCAATTTGGAATCCATTAGCATTGTTCAAGCCATTTCCTATGTAATTATCATCCATTATGATAATGTTCCTTTATCTCTGAACCACTATCTGAACCATTCTATGAATTCATGCTCTTGTCCACTGTCATATATCTATAAAAACATACTAAGTATTTTTACGAATCCATCTATGTCCATACTGTCCAAGACTCTACTTGCGCAACTGTACATAACGCTGACCCATTTATCACTATACTATCATGAAGTCTTGATTAATCTATCAAATTGTACTTCTGATAACTGAATGATCCGGATATATCTTCTCAAACTTTGCAAGCTTCTTGAAGGATGGTTCTTTGGTCTGTCACAGCTATCACATATACTCCCCCTATCTAATATTCACATTACCTAGGAGTCTCTAAGCTGAATGGATCAAAACAATTCCTTCTCTGATGTGTATTCATCATCATCTTCATTAGTAGATTCATCATCATCTTCATTGGTAGATTCATCATCTCTTTGAGCTCTGACTTCTTTCTTTCTATACGTGGATTCATCTTTCACTACAATGCCTAAAAGTACAATCTCTTGAACCTGCTCCTTATTTACCTATCCTTCTTCTCTTTCAGTTATTTTCCAAACCTTTATGTATCTGACATCTTTCTTTTTCTCTGTAGAATTTTCTTCATCTTGTTTTATTGCCAATCTTGCAATCTCTGGGACCTGGTCTTTGTTCACTTGTTCTTTGTGTTTTCTTATCCACACTTTCTTACATCTGATAGCAGTGTTCTCTTTCATGGAAGTATCAATCATACTTCTACAATCACTAGCTATGTGTCCATAGTTATGACACTTGTAACATTCAATGTTACATGGGACCACACAGGCATTTCTTGCTTGACCATTTCTTTTATAAACCCTACAATATGCAACCTTATGTCAAAATTTAGTATAAGAAAAAAAATGACCATAAAATAAATTTGCATACCTGGGAGTGAATGATCTTCTTTGTGGCGTAGTCCTTCTGAAT
>SNQJ01S0041985.1:0-12225 GCA_010110895.2 Picea sitchensis
ATTGACAAGATTACAAAGTTACTGCATGAATATCAGGACTTGTTTCCAACCAAGTTCATTGATATGAAGGGTATCAAAGGTCCTATGGGAGACATGAGGATCCCTTTAAAACCAGGTGAAAATCCAGTTAAGCAAAGACCCTACAGATTGAACCCAAAATAAAAGGAAGAAGTGAAGATTGAGCTCGAGAGAATGCTGGAAGCAGGGATTATTGAACCTATCGAAGAGTCAGAGTGGATTATCCCTATGGTAGTGCAAGACAAGAATACAGGAGAAATCAAGATATGTGTGGATCTCAGGAAGTTGAATGATGCATGTTTGCATGACCCCTTCTCTGCACCATTCAATGACGAAGTGTTAGACAATGTGGGAGGCCAGGAGGTATATTCTTTTACAAATAGATTTTCAAGATACCATCAGATCTGGATTACCAAGGAGGATGGCCACAAAACCACGTTTTCCACAGAATGGGGATCCTACCAATTAACAGTGATTCCATTTGGACTGAAGAATTCCCTAGCCATCTTTTTCAGGGTGGTGGTCGAAGCGTTCAATGAATTTTTGCATAAATGTTTAGAAGCATATTTTGATGACTGGACTATGTTTAGTTTGTTGAAAAACCATATTGAATGTCTAAGGCTAATGTTGGATAAATACAAGCAGTGTCAAATTGATTTGAAATTGAAGAAGTGCATCTTCTTCTCACCATTTGGAGTACTATTAGGCCATATTGTATGCAAGCAGGGATTTCTGGTTGATCCATAAAAATTTGCAATTATAGTTGATTTGCCACCTCCTACTTCAGTCAAACAACTGCGCACTACACTAGGACATACTGGATATTATAGGAAATTCATTAAAGTATATTCCCAAATTACAACATCAATGGAGAAGTTGTTGAAGAAAGACTATCAGTTTAGTTGGACAGAAGAATGCCAGACGAGCTTCGACACACTGAAACAAAAGATGGTTATTGCGCCTATTCTGGTTTTTGCAGATTGGAGCAAAGAGTTTCATGTGCATGTCAATCTGTCTTCTATTACATTGGGAGAAGTGTTGGCCCAACCTAGATAAGGGGATATTGACCATCTGTTAGCTTTTGCTAGCAAGAAGCTATCTACAGCTGAAATTAATTACACCACTACTGAGAGAGAAGGATTAGCCATGGTGTATGCGTTGCAAAAATTCTGCCACTACTTGTTGGGAGGACACTTTAAAAAGTTCACAGATCACTCCGCGCTAAAGTACCTAGTCAACAAGCCATTGTTGGGGGGTGAATATGCAAATGGCTTCTTCTATTTCAATAATATGATGTCAAGATCATAGTTAAGCCAGGAAGAATGAAAAAGGGCCCTAACCACTTGTCGAGGTTGGAACATGGTGAAGAACCCATCAATTTGGAGGATAAACTGTCAGATGCACAACTTCTCACCATTAGAAATATTGACGAACACTTCGCAGACATAGTCCAGTTCCTGTCAACAGGAATGGCACCTAGTGAGTACACAATTCCCCAGAAGAAACAGTTAGTGGTGCGCGCTACAAACTTTTCAATTATAGTCGGTTAGCTATACAATATGGGACCGGATGCAATATTAAGGAGATGCATTATGGAGACAGAGTGACCACTGATCCTCACAGAATCTCATGAAGGCATCATAGGAGGAGATTCTGCAGGGAAAGCAACTGCACAGAAGGTTCTTAGAGTTGGCCTTTGGTGGCCTACCTTACACAGAGATGCTAAAGATTATGCCAGATCCTGTGATGTATGCCAGAGATTTGGAAAACCATTGTGAAGAGATGAAATTCCATTATCATTGCAAATGACCCTACAAGCATTTGAAAAGTGGGCCATTGACTTCGTGGGACCAATAAACCCACCAGGAAAGTGCACAGGAGCAAGGTATATCATCACTATGACATAATACTTAACCAGATGGGCCAAATCCATAGCAGTTAAATACTGTAGTGCAACTACAACTGCGCATTTTATATTTGATGACATAATAACTAGGTTTGGATGCCCCAAGATCCTTATGAGTGATCAAGGCACACACTTCATCAACAAGACAATTGAAGCCTTGACTGAAGAATTTGCAGTCCACCATCAAAAGAGTACACCTTACCATCCACAAGAAAATGGAACATTTGAAGCATTCAACAAGATCTTGGAGACTGCATTGACAAAGATTTGCAATGCGAACAGAGATGATTGGGATTTAAGAGTATCTGCAATATTATGGGCCTATAGAACCACTTGCAAGAAATTAACAATGCAGACCCCTTTCAAGTTGGTTTATGGTCTTGAAGCTATTGTTCCAATGGAATAATTAGTGCCAAGCTTAAGAATTGTTTCCTTTACAGGTATGGATGAGACTAGCATTGTTCAAGAGAGGCTTGCACAGTTGGTTGAACTGGAAGAAGACAAATTTATTGCAGGATTCCACCAGTAGGTTTAGAAGGGAAGAGAGAAGGCCTATCATGACAGGAACATCAAGAAGAAGGAATTCAAGTAAGGTGATTTAGTATTTCTATATGACATTAAGTTCCTGAAACATCCTGGGAAGTTCATAATGCATTGGCTCAGACCATATGAGATTACTTATGTTACCAAAGGGGGAGTTGCGCAACTGGAAACATTGAAGGGAGAATGGAAGGAAGGATTGGTAAATGGGAGTATGAGCATCGAACAAAAGTTTTTAGGTACCAGGTGCAGTTGAAACTGGGTACTAGACACGGAAAAGATAGTCTTCACAAGGATGTGACAGAGGCATAGAGTAGAAAGCAAAGGCTACACTGCGTAGCCCAAAGTCAAAGTAAAGGATAAGGATCAGATCCAAAGTGCCTTGGGACGAGTCATAGGTGAGTGTTGGGGGCTTGTTGGCCCTTGTTTATGGAAGAGAGTGAAGAACAAGGAAGAAAAGGTGAAATGTGCACTTTGTGGAGACACAGTGACTATCACTAGGTCGAAGTGAGCAGAGAGCGGAAAAGATGGAGCGAAGTATGGAAACGCAAGTTGTGGGATGAGGAGATAGAAGATGATAGAACATCAAGGAATATGGATCGAGGACAACTCATCAAGTGGGTAAAATCCACCGTTAGATGCTTTGGAGCACCGCGCGAGAAGGAAGGAAAGACAGGCTGGCGAAGCCTAGAAAAAGCGAGTCAAGTTGGCCTAGGGTTTTAGACACCTAGGGTTTTGGTATCTAGGGTTTTGGCACCTAGGTTTTGACCTAAGGCCATCAGTGAGGTATTGTAAGGTATAAATAAGGGTCAAGAGGACTTGGGTCGGGTTGGTACAATATTATTGTTGATCTAGATATAGTATTGTGTGAGAGATCATTGTATTGAGAAAGGGAAATACTGAGAGAGTCAGCCTTCTAGTATTGTAATATCTTTAGCTGTGTGTGAAGGTCAAGTCCTGTAGTTGGGTGCGTAGGAAGGGGAGAGAAAGAGAGAAGAAGAAGAAGATCTACGAGATGAGAACACAGACAAGAACTGTATGCTTTACCTTAATAAATCATAAGCATAGTTATGTGGACGTAGCCCTAGAGAGAGGTTGAACCACGTACATCTTGTGTTTTGTGTGTGGTTGATGCTTTGATCTCAGCCATTGTTATATTGTTATTTGCATTGTTTTATTAGATTAGATCTATAACTTTGCAGGGTATATCTAGCTTGATAAGTCATAGATGCATGTTGTGTTGTTGTTGTAATAGATCCACTTGATATTCCCATGGTTGTAGACATCTATGTCCTGCAACCCCCGCATAGTTGCTTTAGGTGAGACTGCATCTACTTCACAGGTGTTGTCAAAAGGGTCAGTAGCTAGGGCTTGTTGGTGCGCTCTTGGAGCTGAACCCTAGGTCTTCCCCTATGCCAACACACATGTCTTCCAGAAAGTCAGAATGAAGAAACAAAATAACTTGATCATTTGATGAAACCATGTGAAAATATTTAATCAGAAATTGTACCCAAAACCAAGAAACATCCAGCTTGGCTTGAAGCTACCCTACAAGAAGAAGAAAGACACAAAGCCCCAAGTGGCACCTTCAGAAAAAAGAAAAAATCCCAAGAGATTCTCCAGCTATGTAGCATGTATGAGAAATATTATAAATGAAGAACCCACCACATTTAAAGAGGTAGCTCATAAGAAACAATGGAAAGAAGCCATGATAGAAGAACACCAATCCATCATGAAAAATGATGTATGGGAAATTGTGCCTAGACCTAAAGAAAAATCAGTAGTAACTTCAAAATGGGTCTATAAGATTAAACATGCAGCAAACGGAAGAGTGGAAAAATATAAAGCAAGGTTAGTAGCTAGAGGGTTCTCCCAGAAGGAGGGAGAAGACTATGATGAGACATTTTCTCTTATTTCCAAATATACTTCTATTAGATCCATTATGTCTCTTTATTCTTCCATGGGATGGAGTTTACATCAGATGGATGTAAAAAGAGTTTTCCTCAATGGAGCAATTGAAGAAGAAGTATACATTGAACAACCTCAAGGATTTGAAGTACACTCCAGAGACACTCATGTTTGCAGACTAAATAAATCCTTATATGGATTCAATCAATACCCAAGAGCTTGGTATGCCAGAATAGATAGCTACCTAATAAGACTTGGTTTCTCCAAGAGTCATGTAGATCCAAATATTTACTACAAAGTTTTGAACAATGCACATGTGATTCTACTACTATATGTCGACGATTTATTCTTGAAAGGTGAAGAGTCTCTCATCATCTAGTGTAAAAAGGAACCAGATTCTGAGTTCAATATGAAATATATTGGTCTCATGCATTAGTACTTGGGACTCGAAGTATGGAAAAAGCGTGGTCAAGTATTCCTTGGACAAGGAAAGCATGCAGTGAATATTCTTCATAAGTTTGGAATGATGGATAGTTGCAAAGCATATTCTAAGATATATTTGTGGGACACTAAACTATGGTTTACGATATACTACATCTAGCAATATACAACTTCATGGATTCATAGATTCATATTGGGCAGGAAGTGTAGAAGACAGAAGGAGTACTTCAAGGATGTGTTTCAGCTGTGGCTCCACTATGATATCTTGGAGCAGTAGGAAATAGAATTATGTCACACTTAGCACAGCAGAAGTAGAATATATCGCAGCATGTGAGGCATGTACAGAAGCAGTATGGCTGAGAAAGATGATTTATGGATTATTTGATCAGGTTCCAGATTCGACCATAATTAGAGTTGTGTAAGGATATCAGAACACCCAGTGTTTCATGAATGGTCGAAACACATTGAGATCAAATACTAATTTATTCGAGATAAAGTTCAGGAAGGATAAGTGAAGCTCCAGTATATCCCCACAGATGAGAAGACAACAAATATCTTGACAAAGCCTCTGTCCAGAATAAAGTTTGCATACTTACGAGACAAGTTGGGGATCGTGGAAATAACTCCCTTAGATGAAAGGGAATATATGGCTCTCCAGGTTGGGAGGGAGAACTGATATATCATTGATTTATGGACATTCATTTTCCATCTTGGAAAATGGTCCAGTATGGGCAGTTCCTTTCTAGTTCAGAAAGTGGTTTGATATTTCTGACGGATAGGCATTTTCCAGTTCAGAAAATGGTCCAAATCGAACAGTTATTTTCGTAATGAAAATGGTTCGATAGATTTTTGATGTACCATAGACAGTGATTCCCCTTGTGGCCAGTGTGGGGGAATGGTATAGGACAGTCTTTCTTCTTGGAAGTCACTCTCAATACTGGTCAATAAGAATGGTTCGCCTCGTCGGGCAATCATTCTTTCGAAGTTCACAGTTGTGAGCAGTTTCGAAGAATGGTCTGTTTTGGAGGTTGGTGCAGGATAGTCATCTTCTTATGAAATGGTCCAGACAGTCATTCCCTAGGGAAAAATCATTCTCTCCAGGTTTCACTTTTTTTAGTGTCAGAGAAATGGCCCAGTTAGGTGAATGTTCCAGGTTCAACAATCAGGGACATCCATTCCCTAGGACAGACTCATTCTCTCCAGGTTTTACTTTGTTTGGTGCTAGAGTAATGGCCCAGTTAATTGAATGGTCTAGGCTCAGAAATCAGGGATAGTTATTCTTCCATGCTTGGGAAGAATAGTCCAAGATATCCCATGGATGATGCTTTTATTGTATGAGGTCATATGCTCTTCCAATATTTCACAAGATGTGAGTGGAAGAATGGGCCCAGATGACTCGGTTTATATCATGATATTGTTTAAGTGTAGGTTGATATCAGATGATATGATTGTTATGGAGACTATATGTCTCTGTGCAGTAGATGTATTCTATTGTGATGGATGTGTTCCACTAGTTGTGACTATGTGTCATTGATCAAGTAGTCGTGTGATACTTGGTGTGGTTGTGTACCACTGTGTTATCACTCCAGGAAACTCTCCTAGGCTATATCTCAGAGATGCCTGGTAACTTAACTTTTTATAATTATTTTCTCAATAATGGGTATGGGTTTGGATCAAGATGAATATCTAAATCATTGGATTGTATCTTCAAGACAATCTAGCTATATTCATGCAGTACAAGGCCTTCAAGAGCTATTATCAGATAGGTTTGTAGATCAAATGGATAATAAAACTAATCAATTAACCAGAACATACATAACAATATATATGATGGGTCAACAAACTAGCAAAGGATGCTTATGATTCTTTCTTAACAATCAAAGGTAAGATGACAGTTACCATGGGACCTTTAAACATAGACAAAGAAATGATTTAAACTCATAGGCCTAGAAACAGATAAAGAGAGTCTGATAATAAAAATGAAAGAAGCTTGCAGGCTTAATATATTAAAGAAAGTGTCTTTATCATAATAACAATGGATTACAAAACTCAAAATTGAACCTTTTGTTCATCAAATTTTTTGGGCTTTATAGCCCTTTACAAACAATTTCCAGATCCTAGATTACTGGATCAAATTTTGCCTAAAATAGAAAATCAATTATTGGCCCAAGAAAGTAGGCAAATATCCTATAAACTAGGTCAATTCAAATTCTCGAATGATCTTTATGTTCTTCATATTCTTTGGCAGGTGTAGTGAGCCTTTCGAGGCTATTGGATCTCATGTGATATGGGGGGAGTCGAACATGACACATGTTGACATCCAAACAACTTCATATCCTTGAAAATAGATAACTATTTTTTACCTTTCTGTCTTGTAGAGAATCTCCAAAACCAAAACAAACTCTTGATAAGGATGTCATTAATTATCTTCCATTGATTTGAACCATTTCAGAGGCTTTTGGACAAGGAAAACTTGGACCTGTACAAAAATATTAACTGTCTTCCTTATTAGTGCTTTCGGTAACTAGAGTAGACAGAATTCAAACCAATTAGCTACCAAAAGCTCTACTTTCGGTGGCTAATTAACACTTGATATATTCGCCTAAGCCACCAAAACCCGAGATTAGTGAAATTATCAAAAATTCAAAAATACCTTTTGTCTTAGCTCAAAAATGCCTTAGGACTGATCTTTTTAGGCTTCTGCATCTTGCTCAAAGATTGTAGGGTTGTTGGTTGCCTCTGGTTCATTGCATTGAACTTCCAACTCTGTTAGGGTTTCAAGAGAAGCATGTGTATGAGCCTAGTGTTTTGAAGACATAGCTTGTTTCTTCAAAGCCCTGACCTTTTTCTTCAAGCCTTGAGCTACTCTCCATAAGTTGTTGTAGTATTTTACAATCTTGTCCTTCTTTTCTTTTCCTTTATGCTTTCATGAGATAATCTTTCCAAGGATGAGTTGCTTTATGCAAAGTTCTTCGACAGGGTTTCATACTTGGTTTTGATTACCCTTTATAGCACTTCTTGCTCGACTAACTTCTTCTTAAGCTTCTTGATTTCCTTAGATTTACTCTGCTTCACTCATTTGCTAGATGAGGCATCTGCAATTTGTGGTTCTTGTTATTCTTGAGGTGTAGGTGATGGAATTTATTCATAACTTGCTATGTATATATCTACAAAAACAGAATTTTCACACCCTGTGGTAATTGAATCCTCATGCTCTATTTCAATATGGTGCTCTTCATCCTCTGAGTATGTGTAAGGAAGATTAAGAATGCTTTTGTTCACTGAGGATTCTTTGGCCTTTTCTTTTTCACTGTTGAAATTTAATTTCTTCTTAGTTTTATCAAGATTAGAGGCAGGAGAGGGTTGATTAACTAGAGCTGGAGAGATAGCTCTCCTCCTCCTATTTCCACTTATGGGAGTAGAAGACTTCTTGGAATGGGGACTCTTTTTACCCTCTGGTTGTACCTCAGTCTAGAAATCATTCCAAAACAAGAAGTAATTCCACTCTTTTCCTCTTCTTTGCAACAACTCGCAAACCAAAATTTTAATCAGACTGTGGTGGGATAATCTACCTGTAACTTTATTGGGCTTGTCCTTGACTTGATGAGCCATTTTGGATAAGCTTCTGTGGAGAAAATAGGGTAGATTGAGTGGGTTTCTACCAGTCAAATGATTTATGAGTTTAAAATGGCAAAGTATCACTCTATTATATCACCCTTAACAAGTTATATAAACCATTATGGATTTTAGTAACTGCTTCCATTTCTCTTCAAGGAAAGACACAGGAATGTCTTTATTCCATATCAAACCCCTGTGTTCTAGTTTCAAATAAGACCTGAATTCAACATTCTTAGTGACAGTAGTTTTAAACCATTTTTCTCCAGTCCTAGGAAGCTTTGTTACTTCATCTATGAGGGCTTCATCTATCTTGAATTCATCCCGACCTATGATTGCTTTCTTTCCATCGAAATTGAGGGCAAAGGCCTCTGCCACATGCTGATGAGAACTCTATAATTTTTTGAAAAAATTATAACACCCTGCATCCCTGAACAGTTGACATACCTTTGGGTGTGATTCCAAGTAACTGACTTCATTGAGCTCTTTCCTCAAGGTTGACGATCCTTTCTTCATCTGCCACAATGCTTCCACGCACTTGTGATCGAAGGAAATAGATTTCAAGGGAGATTTACACAGCGTAGAGTTAGGGAGACTCGGCTCGACTGTGACAGAAATGAGAAAACTGAGGCGAGCTTTAGAATGTGGAACTGATTACAAGGGATGTGGCAGAACGATTGATGATTTGCAGCAATCATGGTCGATAACTGTAATGATGGAGGCTACATAAGCATATGGCTTGATGATATATCAATATGAAAAGATTCACTTATATCATACAAATAACAACTCCTGATTGTTAACGGTTCGTTCTCCTGTCTTTTCGGCGGCTTATTGCAATTATAAAACTTCAAACCTGACGGTTAAAATGTGTGAAAGGACGTTCTAACTCTTTCCCCTCTTCTGCAATTTCAGTGGCTAAAATATCCCTGAATTCCTTTGTTTAAGCTACTGAAAGATAAGGCTTTCAGTGGCTAATGAGCAATCGAAATGTTCGCCTAAGCCACCGAAACCTGAGATTTGAATTAGATCAAATAAAAACTAAACAAAAGTTTATTTTAACTTTATTACATGTGTAAAGCTTTGAGAAAATGAGCTTTAAAAAAATTTAAAAGTGTTTTTTTAAAAGATATCCTATCAGCTAAAATGAAATATCTCAATTGATTTATTTGAGGAGATAACATTGGCTCCTATTGGGGGTGAAAGCCTCCCTGTGAGGTTTCAAGAACCACAGAACCAATGCCTTTCCTAAAAAATGAAAATTTAAACCTATCTACTAGTGTTTCCATTGGGCATGGAGTTATTTTGCAAAAAGAAAAATTGAAAATAAAATTACAATGACAAGGCTTTGAAGCCTTAGATAAAATAGAGTTTCAAAAAATGCCCATTGACTGGGCCACCAAACATTTCTACACCTTCCAGACTTTGCAGAATGAAGGTGTTGTTGTGTTTTACTTGAGTTATCATGAAAGGACTGGTCCACAAAGAATCAAACTTGTCGTTCTTGCCTTTATCTTGTCTAAGGGCATCCCATTTCAGAACCCATTCACCAACCTGAAAGTCATCCACCTTTTCTTTTCTGTCAAAAGTATCCTTGATCCTCTTTTGATGAGCTTCTGATTTATCCACCAACTGTTCTCTGACCTACTGCAATTCTACCAAGTCAAGCATTCTTCTCACCATATCATTTGATTCAGTTTGTTCCTCCTGAAAAAACTTAGCCACTGGTAAAACTAGTTGAATGGAGAAAATGGCATTAGTGCCATAAAATAGTTTGAAGGGAGAAGTTCCTATGGATTTCTTCTTAGTTACTCTGTCTGCCCAAAGAGCAAAATTTAGTTTAGAATCCCAGCTCTTTTGATTCTCCTCCAACAACTTTCTGATGATTCTGACTAGACTCTTATTGGATGACTTGGAAAGGCCATTACCTTGAGGGTAGTAGGAAGTAGAGTGTACCAATTGAATGCCCATTGACTTACACATGTCAACCAATGCATCAGATTTTAAGGATGTTGCATTATCTATCACTAACCTTTTTGGGCAACCAAATCTGATCAGGATGTTTTCATAGAAAAATTTCATGACGACCTTATGAGTGGCATTTCTAGTGGGGATTGCTTCTATCCACTTTGTAAAATAGTCAGTGGCTACCAAGATCCATTTATGTTGACCACTAGATGAAGGATTAATCTCACCTATGAAATATAAAACCCATTGTTGAAAAGGACCATTCACTACAATAGGTCTCAGGGGCAGAGATTTTAGTTGATGTTTTCCTGTGAATCTTTGACACTTATCACAAGATTTCACAAAGGCACACACATCTGAAAAAAGAAAAGGCCAATAATACCCAGCCCTTAAGATTCCAATAATGATGGCCTCCACAAATACTTGAATGAAATTGATGCATGAATTCATTTGACTCTTCTTTGTTTAAACATCTTAGTAGTAAACTAGTAGGATCTTTCCAATACAAAAGATTATCATTAATGCAAAATTTAATTGCTTTGAGCTTAAGGGCTCGGGCTTGAGTCATGCTAAGTTCAGGAGAAACCTCCAACTTCTGTAAAAAATGAATAATACCTTAATACCACTCACATGAAGACAAATTCTCGGCCACCTGTTGGCTGCCATGTTGTTCTTCCGCTGCTACCCCAGTCTGCAAACTTGCTGAACTTTCCCCAATGAAATTTATGTCCAAAAGATCACAGTTCTCTTCTATTAAAAGCTTAGCAAGGCGTTGGCCTTTTACCAACTTAGTGGGCTTCACTTCTATGTCAAAATCAATTAGCTTTGTGATCCATTTAGCTCTTTTTCCATCAATATCATGCTGAGTCAAGACATCCTTCATGGAGGCTGAAGGAACATAGGCAACAACCTTTACATGGAGGATATAAATTCTGAAATATTTTAATGACTTAATGAGAGAATAATCTTGTTTTTCTATAGGATCATACCTTAGTTCAACGTATCTGACTGATTTGTTGAAAAAAATCCACCGGGTGATCAAGACCTTCATCATCTTTTTGTAACAAGACTGCTGCCACTGTGTCATAGGAAGCAAAAGAGAAAATATAGAAATTCTTGGCACAATCCAGACTAATTAGAGTGGGGGATTCCATGATATCCTGTTTGATATCCTGAAATGAAATTCTTGCATTTTTTGTCCATTTTATCTTAGATCCCTTTTTTAGCATAGAGGTTATGTGTTTCACTAACTCAACGAAATTAGGAATAAATCTTCTAACAAAATTTATCTTACCGAGTAGAGATTGGATATCCTTCTTTGACCTTGGTATGGACAACCTATGAATTGCTTCCACCCTAGATGGATCAATTTTCACTCCTTCTGCTGAAACAATGTGTCCTAGGAGCTTACCCTTCTTGAGATAAAATTGAGATTTTTGGGGGTTCATCAAAATCCCGAACTGTATGCATTTCAAAAATACTATTTTCAGATGCTTCAGATGCTCTTCATGACAGCTAGAATAAATTGTGATATCATCAATATAGATGAGGACAAACTTGTCCTTCTCTCCCATGAAAGCTATGTCCATGGCCCTCTGAAAAGTGGCCTTGGAATTCATTAGCCTGCATGGCATCTTGGCATACATGAAGGTACCCCAAGGAGTAGTAAAGGAAGTTTTTTCTTGGTCATAAGAATGTACAGAAACCTGGTTATATCCTGAGAAGCCATCTAGGAAAGACATTACAGTGGCCCCTGAAATTCTTTGTAGCAAGTGTTCCATATTGGGTAGGGGATAGTTGTCTTTCTTTGAGCATTTATTTAAGTTTCT
>SNQJ01S0041985.1:12235-32299 GCA_010110895.2 Picea sitchensis
AGTCTTACTTCACTGAGGAATGAAGGGGAAGCACTGGTAAGATGACTACCCTAGAATGTGTTTCTTGAATAAGGTTGAAAGTAAGAAGCTCTGTAAAATTGATCGAGCAGTAAGGCCAAGTTTTCTTCACCCTTAGAGGAAATTATCTTGTAAAATATCTTCAAGAACGGGCAAACTGGTATGAGTATGGAAAAAACTCTCTACAGGCTCAGTTGGTGAAGAATTCAAGGAAGAGGAAGAGTCCTCTTCTTGTATAGATTCTACAACTTCTTATCCTAAGTTGAATATAGTAACATGCTCATAAATAGAATCTATAACATCAGAGGAAATTGAAGGCTCATCACCCTTCAAGATTTCTGAAACAATTTCAATTTTTTGAGAACTAGAAGTTTCAGCAGAAGGGGATTCGACAAGAGGTTCTCTAGATACAAAAGAAGAAGTGTTTCTTGAAATACATGGTTCAGATGCTCTTGCAGATTTGGAAGTTTGTCTTTGCAATGATTTTCCACTTCTAATGATCTTCTCAGGATCTGGAACTGGTTCTACCAGTGGTATTTCTTGGTTTTCCCTCGTATGAGCCCTTCTCAGAGCCACTTTGTTCCAATGGAGTTTCCAGATAGATGATTACAACCAAAAATGTGTCCAAACTTTGTCTATCATCAAAGTTGGATCTTGTCGTCTCCCAAGGAAGTTGAGCTTCAGTCTCCTCTCCCCTGCAATGGTGCCAATTTGTTATCACTCCAGGAAAGTTTCCTAGGATGTATCTAAGAGATGCCTGGTAAATGAACTTTTTACAATTATTTTCTCAATAATGGGTGTGGGTTTGGATCAATATGAATAACTAATTCACTGGATTGTATCTTCAAGACAGTCTAGCTATATTCATGCAGTACAAGGCCTTTAAGAGCTATTATCATATAGGTTTGTAGATCAAATGGATAAGAAAACCAATCAATTAACCAGAACATACATAACAATATATMTGATGGGTCAACAAACTATCAAAGGATGCTTATGATTCTTGCTTAACAATCAAAGGTAAGATGACAGTTACCATGGGACCTTTAAACATAGAYAAAGAAATGATTTCAACTCATAGGCATAGAAAAAGATAAAGAGAGTCTGATAATAACAATGAAAGAAGCTTGCAGGCTTAATATATTAAAGAAAGTGTCTTTATCATAATAACAATGGATTACAGAACTCAAAATCGAACCTTTTGTTCATCAAATGTTTTGGGATTTATAGCCCTTTACAAATAATTTCCAGATCCTAGATTATTGGATCAACTTTTGCCTAAAATAAAAAATCAATAATTGGCCCAAGAAAGTAGGCAAAGATCCTATAAACTAGGTCAATTCAAATTCTTGAATGATCTTTATGTTCTTCGGATTCTTTGGTAGGTGTAGTGAGCCTTCCGAGGCTACTGGATCTCATGTGATATGGGAGGAGTCGAACATGACACTTGTTGACAGTCAAACAAGTGTCATGTTCTTGAAAATAACTAACCATTTTTTACCTTTCTATCTTGTATAGCATCTCCAAAACCAAAAAAAACTCTTGATAAGGATGTCATTAATTATCTTCCATTGATTTGAACCATTTCTAAGGCTTTTGGACAAGGAAAACTTGGACCTGTGCAAAAATATTAACTTTCTGCCTTATCAGTGCTTTCGGTAACTAGAGTAGATAGAATTCGGACCAATTAGCTACCAAAAGCTTCGCTTTCGGTGGCTAATGAACAATCGATATGTTCTCCTAAGCCACCAAAACATGAGATTAGTGAAATTATCAAAATTTCAAAAATACCTTTTGTCTTAGCTCAAAAACACCTTAGGACTGATCTTTTTAGGCTTCTACATCTTGCTCAAAGATTGTAGGGTTACTGGTTGCCTCTGGTTCATTTCACTGAACTGCTACCTCTACTAGGGTTTCAAGAGAAGCATGTGTCTGAGCCTGGTGTTTTGAAGACATAGCTTGTTTCCTCAAAGCCCTCACCTTTTTCTTCAAGCCTTGAGCTACTCTTCATAAGCTATTGTAGTCGTTTACAATCGTGTCCTTCTTTTTCTTTTCCTTTATGCTTTCATGAGCTAATCTTTCCAAGGATGAGTTTCTTTCTGCAAAGTTATTCGATAGGGTTTCATACCTGGTTTTTATTACCCTTTCTAGCACTTCTTGCTCTGCTAACTTCTTCTTAAGCTTCTTAATTTCCTTAGATTTACTCTGCTTCACTCATTTGCTAGCTGAGGCATTTGCAATTTGTGGATCTTGTTCTTCTTGACGTGTAGGTGATGGAAGGTCTTCATAACTTGATGTGTATATATATACAAAAACATAATTTTCACGCCCTGTGGTAACTGAATCCTCGTGCCTTGTTTCAATCTGGTGCTCTTCATCCTCTGAGTCTGTGTAAGGAAGATTAAGAATGCTTTTGTTCACTGGGGATTCTTTGGCCTTTTCTTTTTCACTGTTGAAATTTAATTTCTTCTTAGTTTTATCAAGCTTAGAGGCAGGATAGGGTTGATTAATTGTAGCTAGAGAGATAGCTCTCCTCCTCCTCTTTCCACTTCTGGGAGTAGAAGACTTCTTGGAATGAGGACTCTTTTTACCCTCTAGTTGTACCTCAGTCTGGAAATCATTCCAAAAAAAGAAGTAATTCCACTCTTTGCCTCTTCTTTGAAATAGCTCACAAACCAAAAGTTTAATTAGACTGTGGTGGGATAATCTACCTGCAACTTTATTGGACTTGGCCTTGACTTGGTGAGCCATTTTGGATCAGCTTTTGTGGAGAAAATATGGCAGATTGAGTGGGTTTCTACCAGTCAAATGATTTATGAGTTTAAAATGGTAAATTATCACTCTCTTATATCACCCTTCACAAGTTATATAAACCATTATGGCTTTTAGTAACTACTGCCATTTATCTTCAAGGAAAGACACAGGAATGTATTTCTTCCATATCAAACCCATGTGTTTTGGTTTCAAATAAGACCTGAATTCAACATTCTTAGTGACAGTAGTTTTAAACCATTTTTCTCTAGTCCTGGGAATCTCTGTTACTTCAGCTATGAGGGCTTCATCTATCTCGAATTCATCCCGACCTATGATTTCTTTATTTCCATCGAAATTGAGGGCAAAGGCCTCTACCACCTGGTGATGAGAACTCTGTAATTTTTTGCAAAAATTATAACACCCTGCATCCCTTAACAATTGACATACCTTCGGGTGCGATTCCAAGTAACTGATGTCGTCGAGCTGTTTCCTCAATTTTGACGCTCCTTTCTTCATTTTCCACAATGCTTCCACACACCTGTGATCGAAGGAAATGGATTTCGGGGGAGAGTTACACAGCATAGAGTTAGGGAGAGTCGGCTCGGCTGTGACAGAAATGAGAAAACTGAGGCGAGCTTTAGAACATGGCACTGATTACAAGGGATGCGACAGAACAGTTGATGATTTGCAGCAATCATGGTCGATAATTGTAATGATGGAGGGTGCGTAAGCATATGGCTTGATGATACAACAATCTAAAAAGATTCTCTTATATCATACAGAGATCAGCTCTCGGTCATGAACGGTTCATTCTCCTGTCTTTTCGATGGCTTATTGCAATTATAAAACTTCAAACCTGATAGTTGAAACATGTGAAAGGACATGCTAATTCTTTCCCCGCTTCTGCGATTTCGGTGGCTAAAATAGCCCTGAATTCCTTTGTTTAAGCTACCGAAAGATAAGGCTTTTGGTGGCTAATGAACAATCAAAATGTTCAACTAAGCCACCGAAACCTGAGATTTGAATTAGATCAAATAAAAACTAAACAAAATTTTATTTTAACTTTATTACATGCGTAAAGCTTTGAGAAAATGAGCTTTAAAAAATTTAAAAAGTATTTTTTTAAAAGACATCCTATCACCTAAAATGAAAAATCTCAATTGATTTATTAGAGGAGATAACACATTGGATAGTAGTTATGTACTACTATGGATAGACACAATTGTGTTCTATCATATGATATTGTACTGATTGTCATGAAGATTGTCCATATGGATAATGATGACGGTGCTCGTGATTCAATAATGAGATAGCCTGTGTGGTTATAATGATGCTACCAGTTGAATGGTTTGTTTGTGCTCAAGACCATTACTTGTTATACCTCCCTAAATAGGAGGGAGTGTTGATATTATGGTAGTTGCGAGAGGTATTAACCTCTATTTTTTACCTTTGATGAGATTAGAATTTTCCGGAAGAAAGAAAAGACTTGGATAACCCTAGAAGAGAAGTCGGCTAAAGAAACTATTTTATATTAAGTCTTTAGCGCCCAAAAAGAGAAGTCAGCCCAGACAGAATGGAAAAAGCAGTATAAATATAGGACACTAGTTCTCATTTGAGTCATATATCTCATAATTGCATAAATCCACTTGTGTGCACTGCAGAAGTCCAATAGTGTGCAAGTCTAGGGAACAGTTGCTGCCACAGTCCTGGAATCTATATTTTCAGTTTTTCTGGGTTGGAATCTCTTATCAGTTTTGTTTATATTTTCTTGGTGCATTAGCCTTGGTTGGCTATTGGTTTTCCACCATAATTTTTCTCTCTGTCAAGTTCAAGGTGCTCGAGGGTGGAATTAGTGCTTATGGTTGGGTCACAATATTGCTATATTGTCTATGGTTAAGAAAGCACACCCAATATTCTAACACCAACAACCTCTACTGGAAAACAATATAAATATTTATACAAGAGGGTGTTGATGGGTGTAAGTGACACACCATCAACTGGAAGGTCAAATACGGACCTGGGTTGTCTGAATAACCCAAGCCGTTTGGAATGAAATGACCCGATGGGTGTAATGGCTCCGTTGGCCAACTAAAGTCCTAAAAATAATAAAATAAATGAAACTAATCTAAAATATATGATTCTAACAAATGATATATTACTTACTAATGTTTATTAAAAAGAAACATGAATATACAAATGATTATAAACAATGTATATACAGTTTACAAGGTTTACTTGAAATCTTGCGAAAATGAATGTTTATAATAATGTTTCAAAATAAGATAAAGTAAGAACAAGAACATAAATATTTTTGTTTTTTTTAGTTTAAAGATTTTAAACTAATAAATACTAAGTAAATACAATTGAAACAATGACACAAAAACAATCAAAGCTAATTAATGCAATCATCGTCTCATTCATATATACACAAATCTGAATAAAAGAATGCAATGCACTTACTAACCTATCATTGATCAGCAGTACTAAGATAAATTTATCTCTCTGTATTTGTATGAGCTCCTCTTAACCTGTGTCAAGTGTAAACCAATGGAAAATAAAGCATAATACTTCCTGAAGAAATTCAAGGAAGTGTTTCATATTCTGGAGCAAGTTTATAATGACAGGAAAATAAATAATTATATATCTTGTGACCTTGAAATGTCTAATAACTGAAAATGAAAGAAATTTCAATTCTCATGAATGGTGTTACCAGCTATCTAGCATCATATGTAAACTCAAAATACTTGAATAGATGATCAGTCACAAATATAAACTAAACCAAAAGATAATGAACAACATAAAGAAAACCATGATATAAAAAATTATATGTAAAATAGTCTAAAGCTAATTCAATACAAATAAAGTTTCATATTCAAAAATTATATGAGAAACAATATTAACATTGCACAATCTACAAAAGAACAAAATCCAAAGAGTAAATTGTTTTCTCATATAGTTTCAACAAAATATGTTCATCATATGGTCCAAGAAGAACTTTTGGGATAATAGATTCTTAAAGATTGAAAAAATTAATATATAAATGATAGCAATTAACCATGTATTCATAAACAAGACTAAAGCTAATTTAAATCAATGCATAATTAATTATTCAAAGAATATGAAGATATTATAATGAAAATAAAACCATTTTACTCATAGGTCAAAAGCCATTAATCTACCTGGAATTCCATATTCTTCTTTGAAAATACTCGTCCATTCTCCCAAAGATTCCAACCATCCGTTACTCCATTTGAAAAGAAGAAAAGTTTACAAAATAAATAATATACAAAAGAGAAAGGATAAAAATCCTCCTCTCAATTTCATGGATCTCCATGGCTCTAAACTTTCTCATATATTTATACAATGAATGAACAGTCTGGGTGTCACTAATAATTTCTGCCACCTGAAATTTGTCTCGTAAAGAGACACAAATATCTCTCAAATAGTGCATTGTTTTGGGAAAATTTCTATGCAAAATCTAAATGGGTCCATTTGGGAGATGGGTTTTCCACCGTTTCTTCAAATTCCTCATGATTTGGCTACAATCAGTCCCGCAAAATCGTGTCTGTGTTCATGACGCATTTCCAAATTTTAACGGTTGTTGCTCATAAATTTATTTGTAGCAATCCAATATTATTTTTGGATCAATCATCTTGAACGTATTTAGATAATAAAATCAAGCCATGATCAGATCTGTACCAAATAACTGATAATAGAAACTTGTGAAACAAAAAGAAACCTAAATTAATAACCTAAAAATTGTGAATAAAACAAAATCTAGAACAATAAAATCAAAAATGAATTTAAACTAACTATAAGTTCTAAATAAACATTGTTTATAATTTCCTTTCAAATATGATCATAAAATTCTAGAAGCTTCAAGTTAATAGAGAAGAGAAAAATATTAAATTTGGTTTTTTACAAAATCAAACAAATGATAGATACTTTTTTTATTATTATTATTTTTATTTTGAAATGAGATGCAAAATGAAAAAAGAATTTAATTAATTAATATCACCAAATTATTTTATGAAAATGAGAAACCAACCAAGATATTATTTGATGAAGTATTAAACCCATTATTCAAAATAGTCAAACTTGCTAATGAGCAAAAGAAAGAACACATAATCATAGTTTAAACGAAAGTAAACAGTTGATAAAAAATAACGTTTTTTTTTAAATTGAGATTTCTATGCTCGCTTCTAAATTTTGACATATACTCTTGTAACAAATGTCTCATACTATAGTGAATGTCTTAATTTTGTCTCAAAGCAAGCCAAGGTATGGAACTATTTGAAAAGTTTGATTCTGTAGCTCATTATAATTATCAAGATTCTAATGGGGGCCCTTTAAATTTTGTAAAACTTTAGGAGGAGTTGTTGGGGCCCAACAAAGGGGCTCTTCGATCTCTTCCCTCCAACTACTCTAAATCTATTCTATCAAAATAAAATCTTTCAACTACTAGAATTTATTACAATAAATGTTGGTGACAAACAGATAAGATCGAACACAACGAATCTGTACTATACTCTACTTCATTAAAAGAAAATGCATCCTTCGATGTCCTCATGAAATCATCCATCTCCATAGCATTAAAGATGTTCTTTAATTACAATTCTTTTCAAAAGATTTGGGTGATATGCTTTCTTCAAAATTTAAAATTCTTCAAAATGTGCGCTAGTGTACCCAGTTGTCCTCCACTTGTGCTTTGTTGACGATTATCCTGCATCATAGGTTGCTCAAATTAATGGTGGAATAACATGTCTATATGTGGAAGACTTGGACAGTTTGGATGAACAATGAAGGTGTTAGATAAAATAATCACTTGCTTGAATCCATAATGGATACCACGGTGACAGTAATGGATATGTTGGAAAATGTTTTTTTGGCCAAGAAGGATGTCCTAGACCTGAGTAGGAAAATGAATATGACAAAAGATTTTTCCAAGGAAGCATTCAAC
The DNA here is from genome assembly GCA_010110895.2 of Picea sitchensis. Classification (NCBI taxonomy): domain Eukaryota; kingdom Viridiplantae; phylum Streptophyta; class Pinopsida; order Pinales; family Pinaceae; genus Picea; species Picea sitchensis. Next base: position 19,968 of record SNQJ01S0041985.1, read on the forward strand.
CTATATGGGCTAAGATAATTGGCAGTGGACCAAGATGACAAGGCAAGGGCATGGTGACTTTGGTACGTGAGGAACAAGGAAGTGGATAAACCCTTCTTGGGCACACTTGGGTGAGATGATTGACAAGATGACATAGAAATTGAACAATTGTTGAAATAAGGCGGGGGAAGAATTGGTTCAAACGTGCCTCTGTTGAGGTATTTGACATAGAAGTATGGTGATATTCTACAATCTTCACATGACTTATATGTTAGATGGATTGTGTATGTTAGCGGTGGTCTTGGCAGCCACTTTCCATTGAATTCTCATTGAGATACAACAAGTTGGCTCATTTCCTATGAGTAGGTAGTGGATCCTAGTGCACCTTTGAGAAATTACCTTGGTCTAAAAGAGTTGTGGAAAGTGACTGAATTGTAGAAGGAAAAGATTGGTTATCAGGCATGAAGATGTGTGTGCTCAAGGATTGGATGTGATAGTTGGACTGATCACCCAACCAATTCAATACTTGAGGGATCCAATGCAAAAAAGCATGATGAGTTAGTCAAAGTACAAAATCCATAGTAGGTCAAGTGTGTGCAACACTTGGATGACTTGACAAACTTCTTGATGAAGGTTGAATTGTTGCATTCGTAGTAAGTGGTCCCAACATTATAGGATCAAAATGTAGCTTCAATATCAAGAGGAAACAACAATAGGGGAATTGTTAATAGAGTTGGTTAAAGTGTCACTTGTCCAAAGGAGGATTGGATGGAGGGTGTTTGCATGAAAATCTTGTCATGAACAATGTGAAGTAGTTGGGCATGTCAATTGCAAATGAATGCATGGATTTGGACAATAACTTGAGGATGAGAGGTTCTTAGGATGTTTTTAAGGATGAAAATTATTTTTAGTGAGGGAGGATGTAAGAACCTCACCTAGAGTGGTGACATGTACCTTTTTCACATTGACATAGATGGACATCTTCGATAGACAATGCCTTATATAAAGCAGTTGAGTCGCCTTGGTTTGTTGGAAAGGTGCACATTGGATGGATGCCTTGGACCATTATCAAGGAATACTTTGGATGATTTGGGTGCCTTGGTCCATTGGCAAGGTGTGGCATGGATAGTGGATGCATTGGCCCATTGGAAAGGCATGCCATCATAGAAATACTTGAGCACACCTATGAACATACAAGGTGCATCGTATACAATGGCAAGTCAGACTCACTGAAGGAGTTGGATGAACTTGGCTAGAGGTAAAGTAATAATGTAATAGGTAGCCTCATACATGAACATGCATTGGCATGACAAATGAATATAATAATTCTTGATGACTTGGGTTCCTAGACTTATACAGATCGATGGAATTAGGTGGTCCAACTTGGGGGTTGCAATAGACTATTGAGGTGCCTTTGGGCACATGATTATGTGGACCACAACTATGGGTCACATTCATCATTGATTTGGGTGTATTGGGTTCAATCATGCAGAATCAGATGAGTTGGGTGCACTTGGGACAAATGGTTCAACCAACATGAGTGGAAAAATTTTCCTTTAACGAGATTAAGATGGCATGGAAGATAAGATGACCTGGCGGATAAGATGACCTAGGTGGACAAGACGACCTGGAAGATAAGACGACTTGGGTGGACAAGATGACTTGGGTGGAAAAGACGATCTAGGTGGACAGAACGATTGAGCAGACATGATGACTTGGATGAGCTTAGGATGGCCTCGAAAAATCTAACACAGTTTGGAATGACACAACATATGACTCAGTGGAAAAGTCACTGAAGATGAGTAAGTTGGCTAACTAGTGCACAACAAGACTCGTATATATAGAAGTATGCCTCAAAGTGATAAGACATACAAGGAAGCATACAAGAGCTCACATAGCAAGGAGTACAAGGAGTTATGTAATTGTGCCAAGTTTAGGGTTGGGCACAATGGAACAACTTGGACTACCTTGGTGAGATGGAGAGTGGAATAGGACTTGTAGGAGCTAGGTTGAAAGAAGCTTCTTGGGTTGGTTTGTACAAGGTTTTTAGGTAGTTTGGCATGAGGCTACTTTTCCTTGGTCTCTTTGTACTTCTATAATTGGGTTGCAACACCCCATTGTATCATGTAAACATTCTTTGTATGATAAAGTGTTTAGGCACATGGCTTGGGTGTCAACCACCATACTTGTGTTGTGTATTGAGAATTCTTTATTATGTTGGATGTTTATATTCCTTTCATACTGTTAATTGGCTAAGTTTTGTATTATTGAAATGCTTTATGGTTGTGATCAGACGCATGCATAGTGTTGCTTATTGGATGAACTAAGTGTGCTGACTTGGTTGGGCATCTAACTTGTTGTAGACTAAGGTCAAGTTATAGGAAAACCTTATGTGAAGAGGCATAGTCTAGTTGTAGTAGTTGCAGGATGGCCAAGCCACTACAACTAAGGCAAGGTAGTGTTGCACAACCGCAGGTGCTATAATGACTTGGGCAGAATCAAATTGGAAAAAACAATCTAAGCAAACTACAGGTCCATGAGACATATCATCATGATTATTTTAATTTAGTGATTGATTCAAAGGATGGTTAGAAAATGATGGTTGGTAAGAGTGTTTCAATCAATATGATATTAGACCTTTTCATAAAAAAATTAGTATTTAATAAAATGATGTTTTTATCATAACATTTTACCTCAATGTATGTTTTAAGTCATCATTTATCTTTCAGAATTTCTTAATAAGATCAAATACTTCCTATGTGTGTGTGTTTTGAAAAGAATAAAAATGAAATATTTTAACATGAAAAAACATTTTTATTTTTATTTTTGACATAACATGTTAACTCGACTTCAAAATGGATCTATCCTTATACTATTGGAAAGATCTTATTGAGCGATATCACTTTGTTGTTATACACTATTTTTTTAGTCCCAACACATTTTTACATGTTTCTATTAAAATATTTCTTTGTTTTTATTGAAAACCTATACACATCAGTTGGGAATAAAAAAAAAATGTATCCCTCCACAAAATCTTTGCAATAGTGGAAGGAATGCTCAATTTCAATGTCAAGGTGAAAATTTATGCCAAAAATACAAAAGATTCATTTTCTCAAAATAAATATAGATTTTATTTTGGAAATCATTTATAATATATACATACTCAAAAACTTCTTACAACAATAAAGCTTCGAAAAACCTTTCCAATAGTCAAAATAATGCCTAATTTCAAATTCAAAGTAGACAATTGAAATAAAATTATTAAAATTAGTTCCAAAAAGTAGTGCATTGTATAGGGGTCTAATGTTATGTAAGCTTGGGATGTTGTCCTCAAACTTAAAGGCTAAGGCTTCCTTTAAGGTGAGAGATTTTTTCAGAGATTTTTGAAATTATTGAAACATGTTTATTTCTTGGAATCCTTCATGTACACTTCATGTTCATGGGGCAATAAGAATAATGGGTTCAACTCGAACTTTAAGGCCAAGGATTCCTTTAAGGTTTGATCTTTTCAGAGATTTTTGAAAGTACTGAAACATATTTTTTTCTTGGAATCCTTCTTCTACACTTCATGCTAATGGGATAACAAGAATAATGGGTTTAAATCGAGAATGAGATCTAGGGGCCAATCTGTTTTCAGATATTTTTGAAAGTATTGAAACATATTTTTTTCTTGGAATCCTTCATCTACACTTCATGATCATGGGGCAACAAGAATAATGGGTTCAACTTGATAATGACATCTATGGGCCAACCTGAATTCAAGGGCCTTTATTGTTATCTATTCCTTACGATTCCATCCACCCTTTCTTTCTATCCATCAATCTCATTGTGATGCATAACACTTAGACCTTTATCCTTCAAAGAATAATAATGGATGGACTAGATATTCCTTCATTTATTCTTCTTTCATAACATGCATGGAAGGTTATACATGTGTGATATTATTTTTCATTAAAAGTAAAACTGTTATTCCAATCTCGTGCAAGAAGATAAGCGAGACCATATTCATAAAAAGGATAAAGTTGCATTTGATTCTTATTTGTTCTGGATGTTTTCATAAGTTATCAATTGGGTGATGCTTTTGTGTGGTTCGATGGGCCATCTCAGATCAATGGAGTTGTCTGTGGGGCGGGCGATATTATTAAAAATCAAGATTCCACGGTTATCAGATGGATGTATAATTGTGGCAGCAGTTCAAACACAAGGGCAGAATTATTAGTTGTCTGGGCCTCCCTTGTGATTGTTGATCTAGTGCCTTACCACGGTCAACGAGTTATGGGAGTCTCCAGAGTGATCATTGATTGGCTCACGAGTAAGGGTAGACTCCAGGTAAGTGCACTAGAAGGCTGGAAAAACAGAATCAAAGTCCTTATTAATCAATTTTAGAATATTAGTTTTCACCATGTTTACAGGCACTTCAATTCAAAAGATGATACTTTATCCAAGCAGGATCTTGGGGAGCTATAAGGATAGCTCTCCTTTGTTCGTTGGTATAAGGGGGTTGAAGGCCCCAGGGAGATCTATAAAATTCACTAGTATCTACTTTGGAGGGTTTTTTACTCTTGCATCAGAGTGCTAGAGTCCTTTTTCTTTTCGAGATTGTGACTTTCAGACTTTTGTAACAGTCTAGTTAGAATGATGCTTCTAGAATTGGAAAGTATATGAGGTTTATGTTTTTTTGCCTCTAGCTATGAGAGAAAGTATTTTTTTTGTTTTTTCAGAAGTGACCGTTGAAATGCACTGTGATGTAAAAAAATTATATCCCTAAAATAATTGAGCAAATTTTCATCTGGAAAAAAAGTTATCAATTTTTGGCATGGAGAAGGTAGGATCTTTGTTGACACACGATTTATGGCCTTCACATTTATTATCTCTTTAATAATTAAGTTTTAGGGTTTTCTTCTTTTACAAAAGAGAATCAATTAATTATTAATATGATGAGCTTCTAAGTATTTATTATTGTGACTATTAGAATTGGTTATATTTTATTAATTATTTAGGATGGTTAGAGTTTACTATATTTTATTTTCCTTGCACACATCGTCATCTTTGATTATGACTATCTCTTATTTAATTATATGTTTTCTATTTTGATGATAAAAATTGCAACGAGGATTTCGCCCGCAAAGTATTGCTAAATCTTATTATTTAAACTATGCTAATGATATATAATACTAGTAGGTGGGATCCCCCTTGTAGACCAGAGGATCAGAGATAGTCTTCTCACACATTTCGTGTTGTTGTTCGATGTTGCTTACAGGGTTCTACATGATTGTTGATGAAATATTGGTTTTGTTTTTGAATGAATGGCAGATGGGTAATGCATTTTATGTGTTGATTTCGTTATTCTAAGCCCTAAAGTCCATGTTATGAATGGCTTATATTGACTATCATTACATTTTCTATTGGCACCCTGATTCATTACCTGTTACACCTGCACAAGACAATGTTAGTAACAACAAGAAATAAGAGCAATGGAAAGGGACTTATAAAAAAAATCCAAGAAAGGGAACTAAACTATACTATGCTATGTTATACTATGTGCAAATGAAATTAGTGTTAGTCCTAACTAGCAATGTTAGTGGCTATACGAATATTATTGAGTTATATTGGGCGCATTTGATATTTTTTATAATATGGTTTTGGCAATGGTTAATATGATTGGGGTGGTGCAATTGGCAAGCAATATGTGCAAGTTTCGATGCATGGAGTTAATAGCATGGATTGATGGTATGGTTGTGGTTGGTTGTCGTGTACTACAAAATTGAATGAATGGAGGATGGAAGCGACGTGCAGTAAATTCACATCACTCCATACCTCTCCCACTAGGTCGTCACCCTAGCATGGTTATTGTTCATTTGGTTTTGTTGTGTCTAAGCTCCGAGATTCAGGTGCGGAAGGAACTGCTCCACCAACTCGCATTTTTCAGGCCATTGGTTACAGGTATGGTTCTTTTCTCCCATCCATGAATTCGCTCTGTAATGAAATAAATGTTTGCTCGATAATGTGTTGGTTTTTGTTTTCCATGAGATTGGAAACTGTGTAAACATGTGGGTGTTTTCTCTAGAATGACTGTGTGTGTTATTCATTTGCAAATGGAAAAATTGATGGTTGAAGTTGTGATTTCACTGGTTGTTCTGTGTGGTGGAAATTGTGATGGATCTCTGATGTTTTTATGGATATATTGTAAGATTTCGCTCTGTTAGCCTTCTTGTCTACCTCCTCACAATTAACAATAACCATACCCACTTGTATTCAGTTCTATGGGGTTGTTGTGTATGTTTTGAACCACCTTTTGGGAACTGTATATCTTTTTCACCTGGTCGTGGTTTTATTTTGTGGTATTGGCATTAGCACAGTTGGTTATTGGGTGGCCATTATGCCAATAAGTATGCTTTAGGGTTGTGGGTAGTACCTAGGTTCTACATTTCCATCAACATTGTTTGGCCCTTGAGAAGAGCGTGAGGGTTATGACTCTGCGCGTTCTTGATATTGATTAATCTCCAGTGAGCAATCGTTGCTCCTCTACATCATGGACTACCCTACCTAGTGTTTAATTGTCACCCTATTTTACAAAGCTAAGGGTTATGATGTTTTTGTTTCCACTGTGCTTGTCTCGAAGGTTCTCACCCACTATTGATATGGCCGACCTCCAATCTCCCTNCTCCTCTACATCATGGACTACCCTACCTAGTGTTTAATTGTCACCCTATTTTACAAAGCTAAGGGTTATGATGTTTTTGTTTCCACTGTGCTTGTCTCGAAGGTTCTCACCCACTATTGATATGGCCGACCTCCAATCTCCCTATGTTTTGGTGATCGAACAAACCCTTGATTATTTCTTATAATCATTGATTACAGAGCCCGATTTTGATAAACTCAACCAGCCACACTCTATCTGGTATCTTGTTGACTTTCATAAGTTTTTTGAGTAGTATTGACAATGGCTTTGATTATTGGCTCGTCTCTATTTGATTGGTTGTTGGAGATTTGTAACTAGAAATGATAATTGGTATACAGTCACTGCCTCCTTTTGTTGTGTCAGTTGAATCGATAACTCAACATTGTTATAAATTGATTGATTGGGGTAAACGATAATGTACAATCACTGAGATGCCTCTTTTCGTTATGTGTTGGTATGTGTGTTCCTACAACATGGTATAAATTGAAGATGGTGATTGTTGTGTGTTTAATTTGACTCGATTGGGATCGTTACAAATTGGAAATTTGATGACTAAGATTTGGTTGTTTACTGTGTATGGTTATGGAGATATCGTTCATTGTTTTGTTTTATTGCACCATCAGAGATGAAGCACGGGGTTTTTGTAGTATGTTTTCATTGTAAATTTAATTGTTAATGTTGTCAAAAGAATGGAATCAGACATGTTTTAAAAGAGTCTGGGAAACTCATGAGAGACATGTGTCTATGTTTGATTTGAGGATTTGGAAATTATGGATAGTGGTTGATATTTTTATATGATGAACGAATTTAAAGAAAAATGATTGTGTGTTCCTTGGAATTTTGTTTTAAATATAAAAGGGAAGAAATGAAAGGAAATAAAATTCTTTTTACAGGATGTTTGAAAGGCGTAGTGATTTTGAGTATGACGTTACATTGTGTTAAATAAAAGGGTTGAATATTTAAATGTGGGACAATGAACAAGTTTTAACACACAGTAATGGTTTAATTGGTCACAATAGTTGTTTAATTGGTATTGGATCGTTGCATTGAATACATAATTGTTTTATGGATTACTTAATTGATTTTACAAACAATATTCACTCTTTTCCCTACCATTATTTCATTTTTCGCACATTACAATCCCCTCACCTTCCCATATTCACTATCCAATCTATGTTCCTAAAATTTAATTATAGTTAAGATGAATTATGTATTATGATATTTAAAGGATCGCAAAGATGAATTACAGTGATATATTATTTTGGTTTACGATACAATTGATTGTTTGATGTCTGTGAGCAGTAATCATGATCTTTTCACCCTCATTTTAACATTTTTCTCTCAATACAACCCCTCACATATCCCATAACCCTTGTTCACCCCCTGCTCATCGACAACTATTAAACGATTTGTATGGATTGGATTGCATGAGTCTGATATGTTGTTGAGCCAAACTTTATTTCATATTTAAAAGATTTTTCATGTATGGTTATTAAAGAAACTATTTGCTAATCAATAATGCACACAGGAATGAGCTTTTTCAGCAGAGGTAGTCATGGTCGGGGTAACCGAGGAAGAGGAAATTGGAACAGGGGCCCTAGAAGGCCAAGATTCTCTATACACTTTGATGCAATCTCGCAAGAATTAGGCCAGCTATTTCAAGATGGATTTTTTAACTGGATGGGGCAAGGAGTAGTCCAACCTAGGCCTGAAAGGCCTCCCTTCCAATCCCCATAGGTCCCTGGTATCCCAATACCCCCTCATGTCTCACTGCAACCTTAAGTCCTTGAAAACAATGGATGGAAAGATATTGTCCACTCGACAGTCTCCCAACATCGTGGTTGGCCTAACTTACCTCTACCTACTCCTCCACCTGTAAATAAAATTTCCAAAGATGCCCATGTCCACTCACCAGTACATTCTTCCCATGCAAGAAAAAGGTTAAAAATTGAGGCCCACCATGCTCCTGACAAAGGAAAAGCCATTGTTGACCCCTCCTCACCCTCAAATGACTCTGCAAAATCCGTTTCCTCCCATATGCATTTGAGAGATGTTTGCTCTCATGTGATCAGTGAGATTAGGCCTAAAGGCTCCACACATCATAAGGCAAATTCAGAGAGATCAAAAGGTGACAACAACAACAAGGGAAAGATTGCCTCCCAAAGTGGAAAATATGGATTTTAGTTTTTATTTATTAGTTGTTGAGAATAGTTGACTTCTGAGTTTTTGAACACACTATTTTTGGATATATGGGTAATATATGTTTGGAAATAATTTCAATTATCATTGATATAAATTGTCAAATATGAAATTGATGATGGGAGTCACAAGGAGGGATGTTTTGTTTGATTAACTAGTTGTGTTATGATTGTTAAGAACTAAAGGGAGTCACAAGGGGTCCCACCTACTAGTTATTATTTATTAAAAAGCCTTATTATGATTTTATTATTTTTCCCCCTTAACTAAAAAAAGTTGGTTGAGTTTTAGTTAACTTAACTAAAGAAGTAGTTCAACTACTTCAACCAATTCTAATTTGCTTAAAGGAAAAAGAAAAAGGAGGAACAAAGGAATAGAAGGAGAAGCATACTAAGGTTTTCTCTTTGAGTTTTGTTGAGATAATTCAGTTTTCATTCATTCCTTAATTCATTAGAAGCCTAATTCTTTTTTATGATAGTAGGGTCCTATTGTAGACAACAAGATTTAGGGTTGAATTACATCATTCAAACACTTGTTTTGCAGAGGTGTTGATCTATGTTTGATAGTCTGTGTAGACTTGTCTGTTTGTGAATTAAATTTCATGACTAACAAAGGCAATTGTGCAGAGTCGAGTGGGAAACCATATGTGGCAAGCTGATCCAGCTTTTACAGTTCAGTTTTTTACTTTATGTCAGAAATCCTTTTGTATGTTTCTTCGAGGACATCTAAGGTGGACTTTGGTCCAAAACTTCCTCAGAAAATTTTGTAAAGAGAATAATTGTTTTGATGAATTGGAATGAAATAAACGATTGCTTTATGTCTCATCTATTTTGATTATTGACTTGATGTCTTTACTTCTATCTCTATATTTATTTCATCATCTGTTATGTTCAAAAAATCACATAAATAATGATTTTTTCAGCAAGCTTTTATTTATAAAAAACCATCCTAAGCACTTGTAATCAATACTTGTGAATTAGGATACTAATTTTGATAGCTATAAACATAGGGTGATATTCCCATCTATCTTGCTTTAGTCATGTAGGATATGAAAATGCTTGAGTAAGATCATTTCATATCTTTTCCTCAACACTCTATATAAAAGATGAATAATAGAAAGAATGTGTGTCATCGTAACATATTATTGAGTTATAACATTTGAACTTTTGTTTTTTGTATCATTTGATATCGTAGTGTTATATTCAAGGATTGTATAGCCTCTCACAAATGGGGATCCACCCCCTCTACAAGCTTCTACAACCTCTTTTAAATAAGGATATACTCCTTATAGGCTTCAACAAACAAACAACATGGATATACTCTCTCATATATAGGATTTCATAGCCTCTCTCAAGTCGAGATCTAATTCCTTGGATAAAAAAAAGATAGGGTAGAATTGGGTTCAAATCCCACCCACCATGGACTTTTGTATTCCATCCTTCTAGCAACGTGCAACCTACAACTCTATAGTTCTCCATGCCCTTGCACACAAGGGTTTACATGGATCCTAACAAGAAGAATGGTGATGCAATTTCTCACACTCGAGCACTATCAGTGGTGGATCTATAGATCCCTATTCTCCAACAACTCATTGATCATGTGGTAGCTATGAAGGCGTAGAATACTCAGACTTGGTCTAGTTCCAACCACAATTTTTACTAGAAGTCACATGTGACTCTCCCCAAGTTTGTTGGCATATTTGATGGAGAACAGGTGGATTCTTCTATTAGGACAATTTCATCCTATTTTAACATTCAATTAGACATGAATGAACCAACCAACATAAGTTTAGCAATTTTTCGTTTAGAAGTGTTTGTTACTCATTGGTGGGAGCAAGTTAAAGATGGAGGAAATTCGTATTTCTACATAACATTAAATGACAACACAACCATACCCAATGACTCCAATAACAGTGTCTCATATTATTGTGTATCTATTTTAGAGAAAATTTAGTTATTATGAAGTTATCTAGGCATGCTAGCTACAACTCAAATAGATTTTAGGTTAGAAATTCTAGCAATGCATTGAACTCTTTTCCATACTTCAATTCTAGATTATCATCGCAGATAAAGAACATATACTTACTATAAAAAATTATTATGGATTACTACCTTCTTTACATCGTGAAGTGGCTATGGTTACTAGTTCTACTTTGTCTCTTGCATTTCAATGAGCTTGAGTAGCTGAATGCAAATTGGGCCAAAAACCTTTCTCTCAAAGTAGGTCCACTCATGTTCCAACACCATTCCCCAAAACCCCTCCCTATTTTCCTCAACTCCCAAGCTAGTATTGTAACTTCCATAGGAGCATAACTAATTCAATCGATGAGTGTTGCATGTTGAAATGACAAAGACCTATTTTTTGAACCACAAATTACTCCATGTTCTCTCCCCAATGTTTCATCAATGATAGATGTGGAAAAACCCACCAAAATTGATCCCAAATAAGTCCTCATGACATGTGATCATCACCATACAAACCAAGAATTGTCGTTTACCAATAATTATGATATCAAGGATCACATAGCCCACCTTAGTCTAGATAATGACTATCAAAATAATGGTGTCTCTTCAACCTTCATAAAATCTTTGTCTCTCCCTATAATCACTCACCCTACACCATATCGTCTTGGTTGGGTTAATGAGGGAGGTCAACATTTTTTTGGTATCTTAGAAATGTGTTCTTAACTGAAGCTCACTTTAAAGACTCTATTACTTACAATGTTACCCCACTCAACTACTCAAATATCATCTTGGGAAAACCATACCAAACTGACCACTACACCCAATATGATGGATACAATAATATTTATATGCTCATAAAGGACGACAAAAAATGTATATTACACTCTTCTTCCAATCCAATATTTGTCTCCATATCATGCAATGATGCAATCCACTAGATTGCTCTCCATAAGTGTCTCCATCTATCCATGTTCAAACAAACCAAAGTAGACAATACAACCCAATGCACCTCGACCTCATTACAACCTCTACTAGCTTCCCAACAAGACGCCTAGATTGAACCTCGAGGTTCACCAACACCCCCAAACCTGTTGTCACATTGAAGAGCCTCTTTTATCAATGCCCTAGAATAATGCCTCACCCTCATTGAAAGTGAATAAATAAAATTCCAAATCCATGCACTTCTGCAAGAAGGATGTACCCAACTAATTATAGTTCTTAAATAGGGAGGACATCTTATTGCTTATTAATCTAAGAACCTATCTTATATTAAAATGAATTATAGTACGTACGATAAATATTTGTATTGTCTTGTTCAAATCCTTAAACATTGGATCTTTATCATCCATGTTAAGAACCAAATATCATTATAGCATAGAAAAACCTCAGAATAAGTACTCAACGCCTTGAAAAAGAGATAATTTCAGATAATAAGCCTCTTCGAGGGGGCAGCCTCCTTTTACCCCACATAAATGTTCAAGTACAAGATGATTCCAAATGAAAATGTCTCC
>SNQJ01S0041985.1:37225-47996 GCA_010110895.2 Picea sitchensis
CAATTAAGGGGTAATTAGCCAATATTAGGGCTTAACAATCCATTACTAATTCGATCCATCCCTTAGGATTCCATTTCCATAGAATTCATTAGTGGATTTCCCATGACCTTATATAAGCATGATAATGTGTTCATGGTGGTTTGAAAATTTCCCCATATGACCCTTTTTATGCCTTGCTCCAAGATCTTCACAGTGTAGAAAACAATTGAGTTATTCTTTAGATAGGCATAGTCACAATTTGGGTTACCTCCCATTATTATCTCTAATTGGGATGCCCATTTTCTCAATCATTTTTGGAAACCATTATGGAAACTCCTAGATTGCTCACTCTAATATTCAATTGTCTTCCACCCCTAGAAAAATGGGGAGATAGAAGTTGAAGTTGTCAATTGCACATTAGAGAAACTTATTTTCATTTGTTATTCTTGGAATAAACAGTGGGAAAAATCTCTCCACATTGTACAACATAGTGCACTCTTGAACTAGTCATCAACCATTTGAGGTTTGCTATGGATACTAGGCACTAGCTCCATATGACCATCTTGTGCTCCTACCTCAACCCAATTCAACCCAACGACTCAACACTTAATAGAAAAACACTTCATTTGTGGAGAAACTCTCCAATATACACATGCATGTAGATGAATCAAGAGCATTGCAAGACCCTTCGTAGTAGATATTGAGTACCAACTCCATTCAATATTGGTGACAGAGTATAGTTGCATCTAAAAAAGAAACATTTTACTAGAAAGAAGCATCACAAACTCCAACAGATTCACCATGGTCCATACATGATGCTAAAACATATAGACACCAACACCTTAAAGCTATATTCACCTCCATATTAGGCATTCAATGTTAAACAACTTAAGTTATATGAACCACCCTAGCTTGAAAAGGAGACACCTATCTTCCACCTTGTGCAAAATGTGCCACAATTTCAGCTCTCATTTGATCAAGATAGTTCGCTAGACTTTCACACTATAGTCGTCCAATAAATCCTTACTTTCACTTACTTGGTTGGGCTTCAAGGAAAACTTTGCACTAATTCTAAGTGGTTCACGGGGATGAGTCAACATTTAGTTTCCCCATCTTCAACCACAAGTAGGGGAACTTGCTAATAAAACATGTAAGGATGATATAGGAACTAAGATGTTCCACATTTATGAGAACTTTAATAATTAATTTCTAAAGTTTTTCTTCTTTTATAAAAGAGACAACTAAGTATAAATATGATAAACCTCTTAATAGTTAATATTTTAACTATTAAAGTCTATTGTATTTTATTATCTTAAATTATTAAAATTTATTGTATTTTATTATCTTCAAATATTAAAATTTATTATATTTTATTCATTTAATGATTAATTTTTATTATGACTATTATATGTTACCAATGAATAACAAAAATAACATATCTTTATCTTACCATATATATATATAATATTTGCAACTTTATTTAATATATCATCTAATAACCTATCTTTATCTCACCCTATATTATTGGGTTATAATATTTGCAATTTTATTTACTATATCATGTACAACCTGAGCCTAATTTCATGTACATAACATGTCATTTTGATAACATTTTTATGATTCCTTTAATTGCATGTGCATAGCTTATCATGTTGACTGCTACTACAGTGCAAATTATGGAGGAACTTGACCCGAGAATTTTGGGTACACTATGCTAATATATATAATACAATTTATGATGTAAATTTTGGGTACACTATGCTAATATATATAATACAATTTATGATGTATAGGAAATAGCAACTTTAAATATCTCTAATTTTAATGTCCTCGAGGGGCAGAGTTCCATCTAATTTCCTACATACAGATAGCTTTCAACTCATGTTGGTATGTACATTTACATTGAAAATGATAAGATATTAGTGGATAAAGTGGGGCAGAGTTCCATCTAATTCCCTACATAGAGATAGCTTTCAACTCATGTTGGTATGTACATTTACATGGCAAATGATCAGATATTAGTGGATAAAGTGAAAATATGCCCCTTTTTCCTTTGCTTGGGTCAATGCGTGCAGTGTGTTGTCTTGATTTGTGTACTTTTGTGATATTATAATATTGATAAAGTGCATCATATCAACGTTTAAGATCTTTGATGTGTATCTCCTCAAAGTGCATCAACTTTCACTGCATGGTGGGGTCACTGAAGAGTATCACTCACATGGATAGATGGCTACATGGTGGGGTCATGGATAGATGGATACATGGTGGGGTCACTTAAGAGTATCACTCACAATCACTCACATGGATAGATGGCATACATTTATAGAAGAGTATCACTCACAATCACTTCCATGGATAGATGGCATACATTTATGCCTCATTATATTTTGCATTGTTGTCATATTTGTTTTTTCAACCTTGGGAGTGGATTTTTATAATACTTATTTCTACTCATTTTATTAATTACTTATCTATTTTTTATTTGTATTTTATTGAATGATGTTTGTCTTTATTTATTATTCACTCTCACTTTTACCATACTAATTATGATATCTTTATTATATTATTTATTAAATTAATGTATTTCTTAAATTAATGTGTGGTTTGTTTTGAATTGTTTCCATGAAACCAATATTGTATATAATTTTTCATTTCAATTATTGTTAAAATTTATGAATTAAATTGTTTTGTGCTATATTATTGTAATGAATTATTTTGCATTATATTATTGTTGAAATCATTGCATCAAATTATTGTGCACTATATTATATCATTTCGCATTGTAACGTTGCTAAATGTCTAATATTATTTTTCTCTATATTATTAATGAAATCAATATATCAAATTATTTTTTACTATATCTAAGATGGATCTAATACTTTTGATCTGTAACTCACATCCAACAAAAATAAATGATTAAACTGACTTTATAATAAATGGCTCGAATAGAAATCATATAACAACTTATAATAGAATACTCTCACACTTTATCATGATCCTACTAAACAACAATTTGTCATATACACCTAGTATGAATTATGATTCATTTTTTGCACAATATTGTAGTTGCAACATTATATTGATTAAATTTAAGTTTTATTTATTTTTCTATATATTTAGCATTTTTGTTATTTTTCTATGCATATTGCAATTTTGTTTTGAAAAGTGGAGAGAACTCTAATTGTATTAATGAATTTTTGGAGTTGAGATTCCTAAAATTTGTTACAATTTACCATCCAAAAACATTATTGTACAAAGTATAACTATCACAAGCACCATGATCTCATCTCAAGTTTGATTTGTGCACATACCCTAAAAACTATATTTTCTTGTTTATTTTTAACTATAACTGAAGTTTAATATTATATATGGGTTGTGTCGAGGCAAGTAGCAAAATCATAAAAAATTTACAAAATTTAGGCTCATGGCCCATAGATTCACCTGCTAATGATATGTTATAGAACATATATAACTTCCTAAGAAACTTCCAAGTACTCTGACTACAGATTTCTTTTACATATTGTCCTAACAAAAGGATAACTTTAAAAAACATCAACTATGGAATGCCTCATTATCTAGTATCTCCTGCACTTCATCACGCATTGGTGAATTTCCTTCCACTTCCATCAGCACTATGTCACGACCATCATGTTCTTCCACTGAAATCCCATGGTGAGCAATCGTTGAAGCTTGGTTAATGGAGGTTGGTTGAGTGAGTTGGGGCAGAACCGACAACCTCAAATACTAACACTATGCTTCTAGGTTGTCCGTGCATTGATTGAGGTTGGCTACTGTATGTTCCAGATTCTCGAGCTTGACCCTTACTTGCTAGAGAATAGTGTTGTTGGTTGTGATTTGTTCTTCATGACTACGTAGAATGCGTTTGAAATCATTCCAGGTAGGATCCATATTTATATTAAATAAACCCCCAAAATAACCAGACCACAAAATACTACTAGTTCCACCACCAGAGCTAGCCGAAATAGGGGAAAGAGGGTGATCAAGGTCATCAAGCCACAAATTAACAATAAGCCATATCCCCGAGTTAACAACAAAAAAAAGAGGAAAGCTATCGTTATAAACATACCACACCCCAAACACAGGTGCATTGCCAAGTCCCACAGAGCCAGAGGAGAAGAAAAAACCCTCAAATTTAAATTTGAGAAGAACATAGCCTTAAGAACTAAGAGAAACAAAACCACAATAAATTAATCTGGAGACCAGAAGAAACTTGGTTAGAAGACAAAATGTTGTCGACATTGAACTAGGAATGTCCAAGAACGAAGTACCCCTACAACAAAAAAACTTTATGCACCAAATATTGAAACATCGACACAACCCTATCGTTGGCTCCTTGCAACACAAACCCACCATCACTGGCACAAAATACATCCAAATTCTCTCTTAGAGCCATCCCCAAGAGAATTAAACTCGAACAAAGAGAATGGGATGCTCCCACTAATTTTAAGGCGGAGCAAATGCTCGGTTCAGGTTCAGTGGTGTAATAATATTTCAAGATTACAAGAACTAACTAGGATTTTTGAGAAGACAATGGAATGCAATTAAGTCAACTTTTTTTCCATTTTTTAATTATTTTTTTAACTACCCATTCCAACGACCTTTCCTTTCACATGTATTGAGATTATAAATAATTGTAGCTTTTACCTCCCCTGTCGTAATTTTGCAAAGAAAGTTTGCGTCCACCAAATTTTCAAACAAAAACTATTGAAAATTGATATCATTTCCCCACGTCTATACTTACCTTAAAAAGGAACATAGAAAGGGTACACTCTCTTGTACATACAAATCAATGATTTTAGAATTCTTTACTGCAAGGATTTTGAGAGAGAGGATGATATCGGCATCCAATCTTTAAAGGTAGAATAAAATTGTCAAGGTTTCAATACACTTACCATTTTGTTGATAGGGTGAAAGTGTTTGTTTTAGCAATAGAGCTATTTTTTCGATATAAAGTTTTTATATTCTAATCTTATATTTATATGGTTTGGAATAGATAACTCATCTAAATTTTGGTCCTAGTTATTATTATGGTGTGAAATGAAAAATGCAATGCAAAATGTCACATGCTTTTTAATCTATATGCAAAATATAACGTTATTTTATCTATCCTAACTAAGAACATATCTTAACTAGTGAATACAAGGCTAACTATATATCCATGTTGTTACTTCTAGAATAGAAAACTATTAGCTTTGGATTAGCCTTAAATATATCCAAGACTAATAGTTTTCTATTTTAAAAATAATAATATATATATATATATAATTGTACATAAAAATCTTTTCTTAAGTTAATGTTTACAACTTCATAGTCATCATCCTAAAAAAATGTTTGAAAAAAAAAACAAAACAAGAGTATAAATTCCATACATAAAAGTCTATAATAGAAAAATACAATTTTATAGTAGTTTCAATAAAACAAAACAAGCATCAAAAATAATTCTCAACACCTATCACAAGAATTCAAACTTCTCCTAAAAATCAGCCTGAGGGCTTCTTCTCATTAAAATTGATAAAAGAGTTTACAAAGTTCCAATAGCAAAAAGCCCCCTTCTCAAGTAATTGATTCTCTTTCATACCTTTTTTCACAACTACTTCATGAACTTCTTGACTACTTCCTGAACTTCCTTCTTAGTAGTTTCGAGTCTTCAATTTATTTCTTGGCAATTATTGTTTCCAATAAACAATTATGTTCTTTTAATTTTCCCTAAGTTCTCTCAAAAGCTTTTAAAGGTCAAAACATTGAAAGCTAACAATAATTATTAATCGTCCTTTTGAAAGATAGGGGTTCACATTCCTTTGTCCTTGATTTGCCATTGTATTTGTAAATATTTTGTCATCAGGATCTCGCATTACTTTGACAATTTTGTATCCATTGCTTTATTAAATTCAAGCTTTAATTATTTCCACAAGTAACATGTTTTTATAAAAAGTATATGTTAATTTAAACATTTGACCATTTATTCAAATATATTCCCAGACTTTTTAAATGAAATTAATAAAAAAAAAACATTTTGACATATATTTGTAAGCCAATTTAAGTTAATAGGTGTTCATTTTTTAATAATTGAAACGTAGTTCTAACCAAAGTAATCATCATAGCGTTTAAGAATTCTTCTACAAAGGTTTTAGGGAATATGCATACAAATCCCCAAGGTTTTATTTTTCTTCTTTGAAAATAAGAATTGGAGAGATCCAATCAATTTACTTAATCGTTTATATAATGAATGCATCCAACAAACTATTGTTTTAATTTTCTTTTAATATTGGAGGTCCATCCTACTATAAAATTAGGTTTTGCACAACAATATAATTTATTCTTTAATTCTTCATATTTATTTTTTTTGAGATTTTCAACAAATAAATATTTTGATAAACTTTATTCATTAAGTAATATGTTTATTCATCTAAATAAATTCCATTTGACATATTGAGGTTATTGGACTTTTTAAATTAGGGATTGAGATTAGATTGTTTGGTTAACCATATATTGGTAACTATATATTATAATTAAAAATAATAATAATAATCTAATTTTATGGTCACAACAAAGCTATACACCAAATTGGTGTACGAGACTCCCTTGTTTGTGGGATAAGGGACCCCCTCCATGCAGTAATTTGATTGCTAAAGTCTACAAAGGTATACATACCCTACCCCCATATGGATTTGAACGTGTGACCTCTTAGGAGGAAACACAAGTTCTTAATCATTAGACCCACTCAAGTTGTACTGAATGCAAGACTTCATAGAAATAGTGTGGAAAAGTAATGGAGGAGAGGGGAAAAGTTGTTTGGTGGTAACACTTTTATCAATGTAGTGAGTGATTCAAAGGATTGTTGGAAACCCTTTTTCAATGTTGAGATTAAATTATTCACATGATTTTGTCTAACGTTGGAGAAAGAGAAAGGGGCTCATTGGAGAATTTCACTAATGAATCGTAACATATTATGATGTTTGTCATTTCATTTCACTTGAGTTTTATGTAATTTATCTTTAAATTTTCATGAAAATGGATTAGCACTTATTGTCTCGGGTTTCCTAGGAGTGCTCTATGTAAG
The DNA here is from genome assembly GCA_010110895.2 of Picea sitchensis. NCBI lineage: Eukaryota > Viridiplantae > Streptophyta > Pinopsida > Pinales > Pinaceae > Picea > Picea sitchensis. The sequence goes on from SNQJ01S0041985.1 coordinate 44,286, forward strand.
TTGGGGACATTCGATAGGAGTGTTGAAAAATATATAATATTAGATATTTTCATTAAAAAATTGAAATATATAATAAAAAAATGGTGTTTTATCATAACCTTTCACCTCAATTTACCTTAATTTATAATTTGAGTTGTCCTTTATCATTGAGAATTTCTTAAAGACTCCCTCCATATATATTCATTGAGAATTTCTTAAAGACTCCTCCATATATATATATATATATATATATATATATATATATATATATATATATATATATATATATATATTCATGTTCAACACACATATATAGGTTGACCACCCCCCATTATTATTACACCCCCGACACATATAGGTTCTCCACCCCCACCCCACCCCACACTCACTGTCACATTGAAGAGACTATTTTCTTAAAGCCTCTTCTCCATTGAAAGTGAATAAATAAAATGCCAAATCCAAGCACTTCTAGAAGAAGAACGTATCCAACCAATTTTCATTCTTAAACAAGGAGGACATATTATTGCTTATTATTCTAAGAGCATGTCTTATGTTAACATGAATTATGGTACTTATGATCTATAGACTTGTATGCTCTTGTTCAAAGCCTTAAACATTGGCATTGTTATCTACTTGGCAAAGAAATAGTCATGTAGATAGATAATAACTCATTTATTTTTATTAACTCCCAATAAAAAATATAGGACCAACGACACCTCAAATGGGTTCCTACCGCCAACAATTCTACATGGTGATTAAATATGAGAATAAATGTACAAATAAGGTGGTAGAGTTGTTGAGTCACCCTCAAGTGCATGTCTTATATATTTTTCACATTAAGGTTCTTGCATATAATGAATGGTGCTAGCAATAGCTATATCTCCACATTTTGGCACTATTCTCAATGCCTTACAACAACCAACTGAGGAAAACTAAACCCTTTATTGGACTATATGATCATAGATAGTTGGCTAACTCAACCAACTTTGTGTCCCCAAAACTCCTACTCGTCCATAACTAATCTAAGAGGCCCATTCATCCATGTATGGGGGAATTTTGTCACCAATAAGACATTGCAACACCTCCAAAGGTTTATTTTTGGCACACCATGAAGAAGAGGGTTGATGATTTCTTGCCCATTATGTTGTCAAAGCAAGTCAGGTACATGAAAGCTAGACCTTTATCATCCATTACTAATTATATCTAACCCCTAGGAGTCCATTTCCATATAATTCATTAGTGGATTTCCCATGACCTTATATAATCATGATAGTGTGTTCATGGTGGTTTGTAAATTTCCCAAGATGACCTTTTATGCCTTGCTCCAAGATCTTCACATAATTTGTGTAAAACAATTGAGTTATTCTTTAGATAGGTATAGTCACAATTTGGGTTATGTCTCACAATTATCTCAAATTGGGATGCCCATTTTCTCAGTCATTTTTGGAAACCATTATGGTAACTCTTAGATTTCTCACTCTAATATTCAATTGTCTTCCACCTTGAGATATATGGACATATAGAAGTTGAAGTTGTCAATTGCAAATTACAACTTATTGTCATTTATTATTCTTGGAATAGATAGTGGGAGAAATCTCTCCACATTGTCCATATTGTTACAACATAGTAGTGCACTCTTGAACTATTCATCCACCATTTGAGGTTTTCTATGGATACTAGGCACTAGTTCCATGTGAGCATCCTATGATCCTACCTCAACCCACTTCAACCCAACGAATCAACACTTAGTAGAAATCCATTTCATTTGTGGAGAAACTCTCCAAGATACACTTGCAGGTAACTTGAATCAAGAGCATTACAAGACCCTTCACTATAGAAACTGAGTACCAACTCCATTCAATATTGGTGATAGAGTATGGTTGCGTCTACAAAAGCAACATTTCACTACAAAGAAACATCACAAACTCTAGTAGATTCGTTATGGTTCATACATGATCCTAAAGCAGATAAGCACTAATGCCTTTAGGGTAGATTCACCTCCATAGTTAGGCATTCACCTCGTCATTAATGCCAATAAACCTAAGTTATATGAACCACCCTACCTTGAAAAAGAGATACCTATCTTCCACCCTATGCAAAAATATGCCAGAATTTCACCTCTCATTGGATCAAGAAACTTTACTAGAATTGCACACTATAGTCACCCAATAAGGCCTTACTTCAACATGGTCTAGCTTCAATGAAAAATCCGCACTAATTCTAAGTGGTTCATGAAGGATGAGTCAACATTTGGTTTCCCATGTTCAACCATAAGTAGGGAAACTCATCGATCAAACATGAAGGAATGAAATAAAAATCGAGATCTTCCACATTTACGAGAACTTTAATAATGAAGTTTTATTTTTTTTTCTCCTTTTATAAAAAAGAGCTAGTAAACTATGAATATGATAAAGTTCTTAATAATTATTATTCTGAATATTAAAGTCTACTATATTTTATTATCTTTTATTATCTTGGATTATTAAAATTTATTATATTTTATTTGTCTTAAAAACATAATCAACTTTCATCATGATGATCTCCTCTTTGATCAAATGTTACCTCTTAAAAATAAAGAATAATAAAAAAAGTGTGTTTATCTCACCATATTCTTGAATTATAATATTTACAATTTTATTTACTAGATCATCTACGCCTCGGTAGAAGCCTAATTAAATGTACATAACATTTGTAGGAGCCTAATTACACGTGCATAACATTTTGATAGCATTTTTATTACTCATTTAATTAATTTCTTATACCTATCATGTTAAGTGTAATTATCATGTTAAGTGATGCTACAAAACAAATTATTATGGAGGAGTTTGAAATTTTGGGTACATTAAAATAATGGATACACTATATTATATATGTAATAGTTTAAACGTTTTATGTTTTGGTTTTTTTTCGAAATTTTTTTTTGTTTATTTTTTCTCGAAATCTAATGAGAAAGTTTTGAATTTGTAGATTTAAGTGATTAAGTCTGTATAATCCAAATACCTCACAAGTTTTTCAACATGTTGAATCCAATTATACATTCAGAAATTCAATTTAAATAACAAAAAATCGTGATTTCAACCAAATTTATGTCATCAAATTTCAACAAAAAAATCCTTAGTATAAAAATTAAAACAGTTAAACAATACTTATATATATATATATAAAGATAAGAAATAACAACTTTAAATATCCTTAAAAAAAAATTTGTTGTCCTCTAGGGGTAGAGTTCCATCGAATTTTTTTTTTAATAGCTTTCAAGTCATGGTATATACATATAATGTTTCTTACATTGCAAACGACAAGAGATTGGTTGATAAAGTGAAAAGATGCCCCTTTTTCCTTCAATGTGTTGTCTTGATTTGTGTACTTTTATGATATTATAATATTGACGTGTCATTCTCGAAAGTGCATCATATCAACATTTAAGATCTTTGATGTGTCTCTTTTCAAAGTGCATCGGCTTTCTTAGCTACATGGTGGGGTCACTCAGTAAGGTAGTTGACATAGGACCATGCCATGATTGATGACATACATTAATGCGACACCATGATTGATGACATACATTATTACCACACCTATTATATGTATGCCTAATTGCATTATATTTTGCATTGCTGTCATATTTGTTTTTCCAACCTTGGGAATGAATTCTTTATACCAACTTTACTGATTAGTAATATATTCTTACATTTATACCTACTTTAATGATTAGTAATATATGCTTACATTTAT
>SNQJ01S0041985.1:55685-76670 GCA_010110895.2 Picea sitchensis
TGAATCGCGAACTCCCGAGTCGCGATATCCCGATATAGAACCGGGGATTGGAATTTCGCTGATGCGAAGTTTAGGGAGATTTCCCATGTATGGGAGATTAATCCCAAAATTTTTAAATTATGGTAGTGGGTGTGTTACACCCACTGTCCCGAATATGCCCCGGCTATGAGGGAAGTCAAAGCGCGAGTCGGCCTGCCAGCCAAACCAGCCCCGCTTGGTCATCCGTCCCCCGCCTACTCCCTCACTGCTATCCTCCTCCTCTTCAGCCACCTCCTCCTCGTCCTTGCCACAGTCCACTCAAATTCCCGCTTCTCTCCCGCCCCTTGTTGCGTCCCTTGCCCTGGTGCAGAGCATGGTGTTTGACTTGCGTCAGAACATGGACGACCTCCGGTTCCGCCTAGAGGCCCTAGACAACAAAGCCTCTCAACTTTTTCAATTGCTCTCTGTGTTACAAGATGTTGTTCACCTCCCACTAGAGGCAGGCCAAGCAACAACAACCCAAGCAACAACAACCTTCACACCAGTGTTGGCACTGGAATAGAAGAAAGAGCATGTACCATCACAAACGGATGACACCATGCAGCTGAACCAGACACCAGTCGATGAGGAGCTGCCTCCTCCTAGCGAAACGAAATTTGTCGCCTTATGCATGGCCCCGTCGTGGCACTACAACCCATACCGGNAGAAGAAAGAGCATGTACCATCACAAACGGATGACACCATGCAGCTGAACCAGACACCAGTCGATGAGGAGCTGCCTCCTCCTAGCGAAACGAAATTTGTCGCCTTATGCATGGCCCCGTCGTGGCACTACAACCCATACCGGTGATCTATCTATTGTTTTCCTCTATTATTTTGTCATCTGCATGTCGACCTTCCATGCATTTTTCCATGGTTACTATAGTTATGTTGTCTACACTTTCCACAATTGTCACGGCCACCCTTATGGGCATAGTTTTGAACTCTTTTTGCGTTAGTAACAATCTACACTTCAGTTATGAAGCGGTTCGGGTGGCTGAGTTGGTTTCCCCTCAAGGCAGCTCAGTTCATACAATGTTATAATATTCTATAAATTACTGTCTCATGTATATGACAAAATCGTTAAATGTATATCACAGAACTGTTTGGTGGAAAACGTATATCACCGAACACCCTCGACATCAAAATCTTCATACAATGTTATAATATTCTATAAATTACCCAGTCTCATATATATGACGGAATTGTTCATTGCAAACTGTATATGACATAATTGTTAAATAAAATGAACCCGCGACTTTGCCTACACGCTACTCCGTAATTGCTGGGTTGCATTGGTTATGTACCAAACATTAATAATTTTTGATAAATTTCAAATAAAACAAATTCAGGAATACCACATGTACTTCAACTTGCTACCCACATGTTTACTCCGCGTCTAGCCTAGCAGAAAATACACTGCCATGCAACACTTGTTGTACTTTGTCACCTTTAATATTATCATTATTCATTTCCTCTTTATCATTATTCTTTTCCTCTTTAAAGTAAATGTAATTGTCTTTTATCACCTCTAATATTATCATTATTCATTTCTTCATTGAGTAAACATCATTTCTTCATTAAAGTAAATATAATGATACTAAATTTTGAATTATTGAAAAAAATATATATAATATGTGTTAATCTTAAAATAATTTATTTCAAACAAATAATAACACTAAAATAAATTTTTGATAACGGTGAAATCAATTTCTTTGACATCTTCCCATTCCAACGACCTTTCCTTTCACATGTATCGAGATTATAAATAATTGCAGCTTTTACCTCCCATGTTGTACTTTCCCTAAAGTTTGGGTCCACCAAAGTTTCAAATTAAAATTATGAAAAATGGATATCATTTCCCCACGTATACAACTTACCAAAAAAAAAAAAAAATGTAAATGGAGAAAGGGTACGCTCTCGTGTAAACACAAAGGAATGTAAATGGCGAAAGGTTTCCTACAATGATTTTAGAATTTTTGTTTTTTTAAGGATTCCAAGACATCCGCATCCAATCTTTGAAGGTAGAATGGTTTCAATATATATAATAAAAAGCACTTACCATATTGTTGATGGTTGAAATTTTCTTTCTTAATGGTAATACGATTTTATTGATATAAAGTATCAATTAAATCTAAATCTCACATTGTTTGGAATGGGAAATCCATGTAGAATCTGATCCGATAATGGTTATTATTATGATATGAAATGAAAGGTGGAATGTAAAATACCAAATGTTTTCTATTTATATGCAAAATGTATTCCTATTTTATCTGTCTTAACTAGAAGCGTAACTTACTTAGTGAATACAAGGTTAACTATGTATTTTTCTGTTATTACTTCTAGAACAAAAAACTATTTAAGAAATAGAGTTGAAATATATATATATATATATATAATTGCAGAAAAGTTTTTTCTTAAGTCATTATTCACAACCTCACATTCACCATCCCAAAGCAAATATCTAAGAGAAAAAAACAAAGCAAGAAAATAATTTATGTACAGAAAAGTCTATAACAAAAAGATACAGTCTTACAATAAGCTCCAGTCAAACTAAACAAGCACAAAAAGTAATTCATAACACCTATCACCACAGTCCAAGCTTCTCCTCAAAGTCAATCCCAAGGGGTTCTTCTCATTAAAATTCATAAAAGAATTTACAAAGTTCCAACAACAAAAAAGCCCCCTTCTCAAGTAATTGATTCCCTTTTATACCTTTTCTCAAAATTGCACCCTGCACCATGAACTTCTTGGACTTCCTTCTTAGTAGTTATGAGTCTTCAGTTACTTTTTTGGAAATTATTTCAGTTACTTTTTTGGAAATTATTGTTTTCTATGTACAATTACGCTCTTTTAATTTTCTTTAGGCCCTCTCAAATGGCTTTTGAGGGTCAAAACATTGAGAGTTAACAACAATTAATAATCTTCCTTTTGAAAGATAACGGGTCCACATTGCTTTGTCCTTTATTTGTAAAAAATTCTTCATCAAGATCTTGCATTACTTTGATGATTTTGTTTCCATTACTTCATTTAATTCAACCTTTAATTATTTTCATGTCTAGTTGCCTTGCTTGTATAAATCCTGTTCTTAATTCCCACTATTTCGTGCATTAAAAAAATTAATTAATTTTAACACCATTTCATTGGAATAATAATATTGTTTGGTAGTAATAAATCAAAAAGTACTTATACTAATAATTGAAATAATTCTTACATCTTTTGATTCATATGGAAGGAATACACCTAAAAATGTTAAGCTTACTCCGCATTGAAAGCATTGTATCCACTAGAATCTATGATTTACTCCGTTCAAAGAAAGTAGAAAAATGTTGTTCACCCTGTGTTTACAACACTAATAAAATAATAATGCATATGAAGACAAACATTGCATTTGAGTTGTTTAAGTAGAGTTGATTTCAAATTTTGATGATGACGAGTTTTCTTGGAAAAATATTGTCTAAAATTAAGAGCAATAAAACCTCATTCATGTCGAGCAAAATATTGGTTACAGGGCGACATCATTTAACATTATTGAATGAGAAATTCACTTTCAGTGGTCTCCAAGTTGAACTTTAAACTCCAAAAAAAATCCAAAAAGTCAAGCAAAAATCCTCTTATGAGAGATAGGAAACACTTTTAGCAGAAGCAAAAGTGAAATATGAACTTTGAGGAAAGTCTAAGGATAACCCCTATGCACTTGATTAATCACAAGGCATAAATTGGTTTTCTTCGACAGACTTTAGACACTTTTTTTTTGAGTGTATTTCTAACTTTTGATTTTGATTAAAGTGGTTTTCTTCTTCAATTGTTAGAGCATATTTTCCACTTTTCCTTTTAGAAGGGCACATTCCGTACTTTTGATCGTAGTTAAATTCATGTCTTTGATCGAAGTGAGAATTTGACTTTCAGTGAAGATCGATGAAGTTAACATTTTACTTTCCACTCCGATCAAAGTCAAAGTTTAACTCCACAAACATTTTTAAAGGGTGATTTCAACTTTCAATTAAATAAAGTGCATGGACTCATTTGATAACTTAAATTCATCGGAGAGACTTCCAATTTTTGGTGATAGAAAAAGCAAAGTTTCAACTCTAAAAAGGTGAAAAATTCACTCCAATATGATTTTAGAACATTATTTTGAAACTTTTGAATTCATTTTTTTTTAAGTTTTTAGAGAATCAAAACCCAAACAAAGAAAAGAACTATTTTTAGAATAAAATTTTCATTATAATTAAATAAATGAAAAATGAAAATTGAAAATCAAAAGAATAAAAGGAAAGGGGTACCCAAAAAATTCATTTTTTGTGTGTGTGTTGAGGTCTCAATAAATGAAAACACATTGAGAAAAGCCATGAATCTATAAAAATTAGTCACTGGAAAACACAAGTTACGAAGAGACAATAATTACCTTGCCTGCGAAATTTTAGCTTCAACCCCCCTGGGTGCCCCTATAACTTGTCCTTTGAATAAGTTGTATGAAGGATGAATTTTGAGTTTGAGTAACTTATTAGCTAGAACACGAAGGCTAAATTGATTAATTTTAGTCCTTGACTTAGTTTGTCCTCAAATACCAACATATTACCACAAAGTTGTTACAAAGAAAGGATATTTGAAGACTTACTCGGGTTGTTTTATTATTTCTCTTCTGGTGTTGCTCCATTGCTAGCAAGTGTCCATAGCCACGACGAAGTCACCTTGATACCACAATCCTTTCTCTATTTCCAATGAGTGTCCATAGCCCTAGTGGAGATACCTACATGTCCCGCATGATCTTAAAATCCTTTTCCAAGCCTTTACCTTTTAATTTTATTTTGAGAGAGAGGTGGATGTGGGATCTCAGTAACCTGTTAGAGGCATGTGGGATGATAATTGTTATCAGAGAACTAGTTTAGTTTTTCATGAGTGATAATAAGAATTTCCCTTATACATATAACTATGAGCATTGTGTTGTCTTCTCAGTGGATGGGCCCTAAAGATAACTAGCAAGCCACTCAATACTTGGTTTTCGAGCTACTCATGGCTATCCATTATTCGATTTGTGTTCCACCATTGAGCTGGAAGTTCATATAACCAACTCAAAGATTTTATTAGATAGTTGCATGAACTAGCTCTTTATACATTGGGCTCATAGTAAATTTTTATGGCTCTGCACAACTATGCTCAGACCTTCTGAAGAAACCACAACACTTCAATGCAAACTCAATTATTTTCAAGGAGAAAACTATAATAGAAAACTTTCCAAGTAAACCAAGTAAAATTTCCTAGTGAACCTACTTATATACAAGCTAACTGCCCAAAAGGAAGCCGACTAAAGTACATGTTTATAATTTGGCCATTAACAGGAAGGAGGTATACTTCCCCTTCTATATTTTTCAGTTTGTACATGGCTAGGCCAAGTTTCTCAACCACTTGCAAAGGGATAATCCGTAGTCGTTGAAATTTAGTGTGTTTTTATTTTTCTTCATGTGGCTTGTCCCATTATAAAATGAAGTCTCCCACCTAGAAAACTTTATTTCCTACAGATCGTTTATCAAACCATTTCTTGATTATTTGTTGGTGAACAAAAAACTCTCTTTTCTTTCTCTCTTTCTTCTTCCAACTTCAATAGGGTATCAACATGATTCTGAGTGACTGGACATATTTTCCCACGTGAGGAAAGAATACATTTGGGGGGAGAATGGATTCATTTCCATAAACTAGGACATAAGGGGAAGTTCTTAGGGTTTCTTTCATAGTCCCTCTATCAACCCACATGGCATTTGGTAAGGCATTATATCAATTTCTTTGATGGTCAACTACAATTTTCCTCAAAATGTGAATCACTTTTTTATTGGTTGACTTAGCTACACCATTGCCTTGAAGGTAATAATTACATGGGTATTGTAAAATAATCCCCTTGTCTAAAACAAACTTTGTTAACTTGTAAGAACAAAATAAGAAGCATTGCCAAAAACGAGTGGTGAAGGAATATCAAACCTAGTGATCATATGGTGTTCTAGGAATTGAATAATTACTTCCTTATTTATTCAGGTCAATGACACAACTTTAGTCCATCATGTAAAATAATATGAGGTAGTCAAGATGTATTCGTGTTGCTTGGAATAGCTTGGAGTGATTTCTCTAATGATGTGTAGGTCCCATAGCTCAAAATATTCTTCAATCATTACAAGTTGCAACGGGACATCGAGCTTCCTTTTCCGTCCAACACACTTTTGAAAAATCTTATACTTTTAAGCATATGAATGTGCATCTCTGAACATTGTTGGCGAGCAATACTTAGCTCTTAGGATCTTTTGTGTTGTTTTTTCACAAGTAAAGTGTCCTTTAGCCAACCCATTGTGTAGTTTTGTGAGAACCTTATTCACACCATGTTTCTCAAGACATATAAGAAAAACTCCATCATATTTTTTCTAGAATAGGATGCCATTAATCACCTAGTACTGTGATGAACTAAGTCTAAATGCTCTCTTCTGTTTTGAATTAAGATAGTTGGGAGTAGTGCTATGTTGCAAATATTGCATCATCTTGTTCTACCAAGAGTCTATGTCTATAGGAACATACAAAATTTCTTGAGTGTAGAGAGATATCTCATTCTCCCAGACTTCTTCTAATGAATATATTGGGTCTAGTGCTTCTATTTCTAGTTTACATAGACCTCGACCTCTGAATAAAGTGGCAAGTTTGAAATCTAGATCATATTCTCGGATGGTTGTCATTCAGTTTCATCTTTGTTCCCTGAGTTCTTTCTACACAAACAATGATATCATGGCTAGGTGGGGTATTATTATATTTGTGTGGTTCTTCAAAATGTAGGGCCTGAACTGTTTGATGTATTTATAAACAATGAATGCTTACTTATTGATCTCTAGATAGTTTATCTTAGTCCCTTGTAAACCAATGCTCATGAATAATCAAATAAAAATGTATATAGTGAAAAATAATTGCTAAATTTTAGGCTATGTAATGTTAGGGAAATAGTTATAACATCATTGACTTTTCTGCAAACCTCATTCTCAATAGAGGTCCATTTAAAATAGGCATCCTTCTTAATCATTTTTTGCAAAGGTTTGACAATCTCAAAAAAATTAATGACAAACCTACGAAAAATGTTTATCTTTTCGAACAAGGATTGCATGGAATTCTTTCTATTAGGCATGGGAATTTGCATGATATTTTTAGTTCGTTCTTGTAATAACTCGGTTTTAAGTCCCCATATGAAATAATGTATTTTGTTTATTTGATGAAAGTATGGAGTGCCCAAACAATTAAAGAGGCCAATGTGCCTAGGAAATGTAATTTTATGATCATTATTAATAATAAAATACATCATTGGCTGCAAGATAGACAAGGACAAGCGTTATAGGGGGATATAATTCCACCAGAGAGGGGGCTTAAGGGGATGAGTCATTTTATCATATTTTATTTACCCAATTTTTTTTTTAATGGAGAGAAGTGGCTACATGTGCTTCTTGGGGAAAGGCCATGGGGTTCTTGATTTTCAAATAAAAATTTAAACCCATCTTGTGGGTTGTTTGGGGGTTCTTCTTCACTCACTTTGTCTATTCATTATTCATTGTTCACACTCTCCATTCTGTTCACTTTTTCACGCATTCATTCTTGTTGTTGGAATGGGACCATGGGGGAAAATTATTGAGGAGGAAGCCATTGTTTAATGGTTGTAACAGTGACTAGTGTGTTTCAGCCATGAATTAATGTCTGCATGCCTGAGATGCATTGACATGTACTGAATTTTATTCACATTTGCGCGTCCTGATAGTCCCAGCATAGATATTCTCGACCATATGCATTGGAGCCCTGGAAGGAGTTGGACAACTTGAGGGATTGCATGGCAGATAAGGGGGTCCATTCTCTTGGGTTGTGCAAGCTAGAGAGAATAGAGTTGGTGTAATTTGGATTGTTGTGTGTTGAGAAACCTATGAGAGCTTGAGTGTTGACTGGTTTGGGAAGCTGAGTGACACCTTGGAACCGTCCTTGTGGATTCATATCCCTAGCTCGGGGGTGGCCTGTTGTTGATACTTGGAACACTAATGTCTATGGTTGGGTGGAATTTCCTTGGTCTACAACCAGTTGATGATTTCGTTTCATTAAATATAAGTGTTCTTTGTCATGTGTTTCTCTGTTGTATATTTATTCTCGTTGTGTATTAATTATCGTATCTAAGATTCATATGTTATAACATGCATGCTTGTTGGTTATTTCTATGCATGGCATGTTTAAACATTCTTTATACTGTAGCATGAATCTTTATTATTGCATGTGCTATTATCATGTTTCTTTCATGCTTCTTTAATAATTTAAATGGTATTAGAATTCAAAATCAGTTTCAAATAGATTATTTGAGGTAGTGTGCTCGACCCGGGGGTGGTTGGGTACGTTACAGTTATGGATCTACCAAGATTCCATCCTTTGATATAATGTGTCAGAGTAAATTTCCCTATGAAAAGATGAATATGCTCTAAATCCAAAAAACACATGGACAAATGTCATATTTTCGACATCTGTCAAAGATCTGTTTCAATTCCTACAAGTGATCTAATCTTTTCTTGGGATATATTGTAACATCATCAAGGTAGACCACAACACTCTAATTGATCAACCCTCAGAAGGCTATGTCCATCGCATATTTGAACATAACACCTCCATTTATTAGACCAAAGGACATTTTACGGTAGGCATGCATCCCCCACTTTGTGTGAAAAGTGGTTTTCAACAGGTCAAACTCGACTACTAGAACTTGATTGTAGCCAAACAAATCCATCTAATAATGAAAACATTTCAGCACTAGACACGAGTTGTAAAATTTGTTCCATTGAAGGAACATCATAGTTATATTTTTAAGACTCTTGATTGAGGTTTCTCAAATCTACACACTATATGATTTCCTTGGATTTCTTTCTAATAGGCACTAAATGTGCAACCCAAACAAAATGATGGACCTTGAAGATGATTTTTGCATCCAATAGTTTCTTTGATTCTTTATGTATGAGAGGTTCAAGAGTAGGATGTACCTTATGTAATTTCTATTGAAAAGGATTAGCATCTTCTTTGAGTGGAATGACATGTTGTATGATCTTTGTGTCATGGGTATTTATGAAGATAGATCTTTAAGTCTTCATAAGTCCAAGAAAAAATGTCATTGTGTTGCCTAAATAGTAGAAGATCCAATTTTTTCTTCTTAGTAGTAGGTCCCCAAATTGATAACTTTGGTGTTCCCTTTAGTGCCTAGATTAACAAGCTCATAGTTCATAAAATAGTTGTTCATATTAAAATTTACTATCTTTCAAAACTTTATCTACAGATCAAACAATTTTTCTAGAGTTAGGACTCCTTTAGGTATTGGATTGCTCTTAATATTGTCCATGACATCCCTACAATTGTGCAGGGATTTATTGTGTTCCTCATCATCTATAACCATGTCTTTAAATGCGTATCAGTTGGTGAGAAATTTGGTGATTTTATTATCATCATTGAATACCCTCCAATTGGTTAAATTATCTAGGATTGAGGGCCAAAATATAAGTTCAACAAATACATTTTTATTCAAAGGAGAAAACCTAGAAGCAATGTTAGCTAAGCATCAACAATTGCATTTTGAGAGCAGGGAATCAAAGTAGTATTGAATGCATCAAAATTATTAATTAACTTCCAAACATTTGATTGATATATTTTTAAATGTGGGGAAAGAGAGTGTACGGAATTATTTTCAAATCACCAAAAACTTTCAAGCATTTTACCTCTAGTTCAATAGATTTTCTCAAACCTTGAACCAAAACCTCATACTCAACTATGTTGTTGGTTCACTCAAACTTTAGTCGGTAGGAGATTAGAGTCCTTTTTGTGTGTGACTCAATAAGAATACAACCTACTCCTACTCCTTCCCATGATCTAGAGCCATAAAACAATATAGTCCAAATGTTAGTATCTATGTCTAAGTTAGAGAAACTAGTGATATATAAAGCTACTATTTTATAATCATTATCATCGGTCCTTGTGCAATGAAGGAGTTCGGACTATGTTTTTTCTTCAAGAGGTGATTGTTGTGCTACATAACAACCAAAGTCAATTTCAAAAAAATGGTTTCCTAACATTGAACGTGAAAAACTAATAGGCTCATTCTAACCCTCTAGTTTTGTTATAATATATTTTATATGAGCCTCTTTGTCCATTTTGATTTGGTTCAATTTCCCTTGGTAAGGTAACCACGAGTGTGACCAATCAGTAACAAATTACCCCTGCATCTTTTGTGACCAGTCCCTAGTCAACAAAAAATCGTAAGATTTAGGAATATCAACCAAAATAATGTCAATAATTTGACCAGTCTTGGGATCTGAAGCTAATATGATCATGACATCCTTAAGCTCACGCATAACTTTCACCTCAAACCTATCTAACTAAATAATTCATGTAGTGCATTTGGAAGAGACATCATTAGTCGTTTTACAAGTAGAATAAGGAATCACATTAGGTGATTCTACTAAATCCAATAAACAATTATGTACACTATAATTGAAGGTTTCAAAGGTCAAGAGAAATGGAACACTCTATTATTTTGAATGTTTGCCTATGCTAGTTGAATTCTCAATAACTTTTATGTGTTGTCTTAGCTTCCTGCTTGTTTACAAATTTTTTTGTCTATTTTCAGTTGGATTTTTTTATCTTTCATAGGAGCTATCATTTTTTGTAATGGATTTTAGAGAGCTTTGAAGGTGTTCAATAGTAGATCTCTTTGTTAATGAGTGGTGGAAAATTTATACATGGAAACATTGGATTTAGTCTTTTTCATATCTTCGATGACATTGTATCCCATAGTTTTTATAGTTCAGACTTCCACTATGGATTTATTGGTCTAAGTGACAATCATTGGATTTTTTGGTTGAGATATAGTTGTATTCCCCGAAGTTTGAAGTGGGTGGGGGTGACTTTCATGGCCACTTTGTTGGTTTCCATAGGAAGAGCAATAATAGGGACATGTCCTTTACTACTTGAATTGTAATATTTAGGAGTAGGTTAAGTCACATGTAATTCTCCTACTAATACATATTATTGTGCATCCTCTTTTGGGTAAGGAGACTATTTCTATAGGAACATGGTTTCTTCTTCAGTTGTTTCTCCCTCCTCTACAACATCTTCAATCTTAGTTTCTTGGGTAGTTTTCTCAAAAAGTGATTGTTGGTCAAGAAGATTGTTTATGACTAAGGTCATGGAATTAATCCACTGAGGACATATTCTCTCAGAATGATTAGCTTGATGGAAAGTGTAGAAGTTGTCCATCCCCACTTCCTTCATATTCAAGTTTAAATTGTGTTGGATTACTAAAGAGGTGAATCAATAATATATATTTTAATCCTTTTTAACCACAATTATTGAATCAAAAATATATATTTTTAATCCTTTTTAACCACAGTATATAAGTTTTGTTTATCTTTATGATCAATTTACTAATATCATTCAACAAGTGAAGAATAAATAAACCATGAACAATGAGTAATCATACACATACATAGTACACCAATATTTTTACGTGGAAACCCAATGCGGGAGAAAACCACAAAATGTTTTTTCTTATATGTCTTTAATAATTACATTCATTGGAAGCACCAACTTCCTTTGTTCTCTAGCTACAACTAGAAGGAGGCTCCAACCCCCTATATGTTTAGGCTACAACCTAAGGGAAGCTCCAACTCCCCAATTCTCTGACTACAACTAGAGGAGGCTACAAACCCCTATATTTTCCGACTACAACCGGAAGGTGGCTACAACCACCTTTCCTTGCCCCGTCCAACCACCCTAAAATATAAGTGTCAAATAACTGATGAAACCACTGCCACACTGTCACTATGAAATATACCACTTTAAACCTCTACCAATCTATGCCAACAACCTGTAACCAACATGTTCCAATAACCTATAGTCAACCTGTAGAAATAACCTGTAATCAACTTGTACCAATAACCTGTACCAACATATACCAACAAGATGTACCAATAATATTATCAATAGATCAGATCTGATAACATAGATCTCATACTCAATATCACAAGACTGATCAGATCTGATAACATAGATCTCATACTCAATATCACAAGACTGATCAGATCGGATAACATAGATCTCATACTCAATATCACAAGACTAACACTCAAACCATGTGTATCTATGTTTCTCTAGTCATCTATCGTACATGTGCATACAATCATAATCATGTGTAATATACCCTCACATCAACTAGACATCAAACCCTCACTGTTATGCAACCTCAAACTATACCAACAACTTCAGCAACACATCATGACCAAAATCCTTCAACCATGTACCAAGAAATACAAGACATGCCTCAACACTCAAACCAACAAGATGTACCAATGATAAATACCAGACATACTAGCACTGTATTTCTGTAGATATATCTCATACGGTAAGTGCCATACAAGCAACAACCTCTCTAGGGAAAATCCTCAATCTCCCATAACCATGTCTCATGTAGACAACAATATCCAACTACACATAAGAATATGACATACCTTTTGAACCTGTAGATAGATTTGTTGTACATGATCATTGTATAACTTCCTAGAGATTCTGCTCAGACTCTAGGGACATGCCACCCACATAAAATCAAGTTTTCATGACCTTTTCAAATGTATGTGACTCTCCCTTCTACATACTGTGTATGTATGTGCTTTCCTCCACTGCAGGGAGCGTACGTATGTGCCTTCCTCCACTGTAGCTCGCGTATATCTCAGAATCTAGGGTTTTTTTGAAACTCCGATATCTTTCACCATCAACCCTCCTTTGCTACCTTAGACTTGCATAACTTCAGATGTATCAATGAGTACCTGCAACAAACCTTTCACAAAATAACATTTATTCAATGTGTTCAATAGGTGCTAATAAGAGACCCTTTCTCTCTTATTTATACTCTCAATCTCTCTTATTTATACTCTCAAAGTAGCTTCAACTAGGGGTTATCTTCTAACTATTTTACCCAACTTCCTTCTTTTAGGGATAACCCGTTTCTAACTACTTTGTCCACTTATAACCACTTTATCCATAAATAGTAATCTCACGACTTCTAGTTGCAACTAATTTATTATTAATTATTTTCTTTTTGCAACAAATTAACTCATGATTAACTCCTAGTTACAACCTCTTTGACTCGTAAACTTCTTCTAGGAGCTTCTAGAATAAATTGACTTATTTGACCTTCTAGGGGATTCTAGATAACTCGTGAGGGTTCTCCAACTTCAATAAGCCATATCTCCTCAACCACGAGGAACTATGTGACCTACCACATATCACCAGAAATGACACGACATGTACTATCCATCTAGAATTGTCTCACCTGCAAATTCATTGATCTCCATTACATTATTCCTCAAAATAAATCAATTTCCTTAATCACACTATTGGGGGTGCTAGAATTTTCTACTAGACTTTCTTCAAGGGTTGACATCAATGACAACCAACGCAATTAATCAACAATATCCCCCTTTGGCATTGATGGCAACACTCTGATGCAACATTGAAGCCATATCGCTCATGCTCCCACTGTGACCATCACTCCCCCTAGAATAATGCCTTAGTGATCTCTCTTCAAGCATCTAACTCTCTCTACATGCATCTGATGAAACTCTCCCCCTTTGACATCAATGGCAAAGGTAACTTCCCATCGAGGTTACTTTCCCTCACTGAACTGTCCCTAGGTATTCTCCCCCAAACCGAACTGTCATTTTTATGGTGCGTCCTTGTGTAAATATATGACATATAACAATAGCATTCAAAATTCATTGTGGGGTAGAAACTATGCCAAGTTTCTGGCGAAGAAACACTATCTTGATTTACCTTGATGTAGAGGTTGTTGTCTTCATTTCCTTTCTTGAACCCTTGTTGTTGTAAGTATCTGTTTAGTCTAGAATACGATGCTCTGGGGGGCTGTTTGAGACCATAAAAGGCCTTCTTAAACCTACAAAAATAATTATCATTCTCTGAAAACTGAAATCCTTCTGGTTTCTCAATGTAGACTTCTTCTTCTAGATCCCCATTTAAGAAGGTTGATTTCATGTCCATTTGATACACTTTAATATTCTTGGAGCATGCATAAGAGAGGATCAATCTGATTGCTTCCATTCTGGGAACTGGGGAAATCATCTCTTCAAAGTCAATACCTTCAACCTACGTGTATCATTTACATACCAATCTATCTTTATTCATGGTAACATGTCCATATTCTTTCAATTTGTTTCTGAAGACCCACTTTGTGTCAATCAAATTCTTGTACCTTGGCCTTGGAACCAGTTCCCAAGTGTCATTCTTCTCTATTTGATATAATTCTTCATTCATGGATTTTATCCAAAATTCATCCTTGTTGGCTTCTTCAAAACTACTTGGTTTAATTGTAGATAAGAGTGCTAGGTGCAGTTGTTATGGTGAAAAAAATCTTATTCTAGTCTCAACTCTTGCATCTTTGTTCTCGATAATAAGATCTGATGGATGATTCTTCTATATTCGTCTACTAGGTGAATTTGGAGGTACTTGAACATCTTGTTGTTATTCTTCTAACTGCTCTTATTCATCTTCCTCTTCTGCTAATTCTTCTTCCTTTGCTTCTTCTTCGTGAACCTATTCCATTAAATCCTTTTATTCTTCCTTTATTCTTCATCCACTTGTCTCATCAAATGTCACATTGATGATTTCCAAAATTTTGTTGAGCCTTAGATTGAAGCATTTGCATGCTTTCCTTGTGCTTGAGTACTCAACAAGTATGCCTTTGTCCACACAAGAATCAAACTTTCCCATTCCGCCATCTTCTCTTTTGATGTAGCATTTGATTCCAAAAACTATGAAGTGATTCACATTTGTTGGTATTCCTTCCCATAGATCATAGGGAGTTTTATCACTGTTTTTTTTGAGCATTCCTCTGTTTTGAATGTGAAATGTTGTATGCACTACATGTGCCCAAAAGACATATGTCAACTTGAAATCCATTAACATAGTTTGAACCATCTTTTGTATTGTACTATTCTTCCTCTCAACAAATCCATTCTGTTGTGGTGTCCTAGCAACAAAGAATTTCCTTTTTATCCCATGCTTACTGAAGAAGTCCATAAATTCCTTAGAAGTAAACTCTCCTCCATTATCCGATCTCAAACATTTGATTTTCGAATCTATTTTATTTTTAGCCATCTCCTTTTATATATTGAAGTTCTCGAATTCTTCTGACTTCTTCCTAAGAAAACAAACTGCAGTCATTCTTGTATAATCATCAACCAATAGCATAAAATACTACTCACCTTTCAACCCCTTTGTTCTAGTTGGTCCAACTAGATTAGTATGCACAATTTCCAGCAGCTTTGTTGTGGAGTATTCCTTTGAATTGAAATTGGTCTTGGTTTCCTTTCCTTGTTGACAATGCTTGCATAAAGTGTTGGTTGGCTTTGTGATCTGGGGAATTTCTCTGACTACTTCCTTTTTGATGACTTTTACAAGATTATCAAAGTTTACGTGTCCCATTCTTCTTTGTCATAGACAAACTTCATCTTCCTTTCCTAAACAACACTTTTCATTTCCAATTTCACTTAATACATATATGTTGCTTGAAGTTCTCAATTTTCACAACCACTCTGCATGAACCTGCTTTTATTATCTCACACTTATGTGAATCAAAAACAAGTTTGTGACCTTGGTCACACATTTGAATTACACTCATAAGATTGTGCTTCATATCTTCCACTAGTAGAACATTCTCTTCTTTGGTATCCTTATTTCCAATTATGACTGTGCCTCTTCCAATGATTCTGGTCGATTCCTCATTTCCAAAGGAGATTGATCCATATCTTTCCTTTCTCAAAGTTAGAAACATGTCCTTATCATATTTCATTTTATTTGAGTAGACATTGTCAATATACCAACCACATTTCTTATGTTTAGCTTGTAGAGAAAGTGTGCATTTTTCATTGTTGAATTGATTCTACTTCCTTATCCACATTCTTTGAGGTTCTTGTCTGTGACTGTTGTTATTTTGTTGTGATTCTCTTGGAGGAACTATCATTCTACAATCTTTGTCCATGTGTCCAAAGTTGTTGCACTTATAACATTTCATATCAGTACTCAAGGATTCAAACCTATTGTAGCTTTTGTTCTGTGTTTCACTACGCCTTCTTGAATAATCGTTTCATGCATAACTTTTACGGTTGTCTCTGTTCCTGTTATTTTCTCTGCAATTCACATCCTTATGTCCAAAATTGTTACATGAATAACATAAACAAAGAAAGATAGGTTGATACCTTGGAGTTGTAGATGTTCTAAAATGAGTTACTCTTCTGAACCCTTCTTTTTATTGAGGCCTTCTTGTTTTTTATTATCTCCATTTCTGAAATCTGAATCTTCTGGGTGGAGGAGTGTCTCTATGATCTTCCTCATGAAACTTCTTATCTCCTCTTACTGTCTCTGCGTAGCTTCTTGGTTGTGTTTATTGATATGTTGTTTTGGATCTTGATCCCTTTTCTATCTGGTTGTATCCTAGTTTGGACTTATCATGATTTGTCCTTTGAATGCTAATAATCTCGTTCAAAACTTTGGAGTTGTTCTACATGTTTTTCTTTTGAATATCTTTTCTCAATATGACAATCTCTACTTCCAAATTTCCAATGGTCCTGTCTCTTTATTCTATCTATTCTCTGAGTGTTTCTTTAATTCTCTTGTATTCCTCTACTTGGAATTTTAATTTAGTAATCATCTTCTCTAGTTCTCCACAATCTGAATTTTGAACTCCTATTTCCTTTAGTTATTCCTGAAGTGACTTGATTTTCTTCTTCTCTCGTCTTATAAATTCTATGAAATTCTACAATTCTTCTTTGTAGTCAACTTATGCCTCTTCATATTCTTCTTCAGATCCGTCTTCATCGAAATATTCTACTTCCATGAATAGAACCCTTTTTGTATCACTTTCACTGATTCATCTTCATTTGATGAGGTGTTGTCTTCTTTGGTGCAAAAACTTTTCTTGAAAAAAATCTTTTTGGTTCTTTTGCCTTTGTATGCTTGTTTCTATTTGAATCATATTCTTCATTCCTTTTCTTTTTCTTATGGGGACATTTGTTAGCAAAATTCCCAATGCCATAAAAATTGAAACAAATCAATGGAAGCTGACCTCTATATTTTCTAGTTCCCTTTTTCAGTCTTCTGACGAAGTTGGCTACTTCTTCATCGTCTTCTGAGATGTCACTATTGTTTTTATATGACTTTGCCTTTTTCTTTCCCTTTTTCTTTGAATTCTTGGATGATTTGAATCCTTCTTCTTTTGTAATCGGATTATCTTGCTCTGTTATCATCTCATAAGCTGTGAGTGTCCCATGCAACTCATCCATAGTCAGTGTAGCTAGATCCTCTCTCTCTTCTAGTGCTGAAATAGTTGAATCAAATCTCATTGGTAGAGATCTCAATACATTTTTGAAAAAAACCTGTTCATTTACCTCATCTCCCAAGCCCTTGATACTGTTTACTACTTCATCAAATCGTAGAAAGTAGGCATCTATGTTCTCATCTTCATTCATCTTTAGTTGTTCGAATTTTGCTCTAAAATTTTTAAGTTTATCTTCTTTGACTTTCTCATCTCCTTCATATACATTCTTCAAATTGACCCAAATGTCCTTTGTTGAGTCGCAATGCATAAATTTGGTGTAGATGTTTTTAGACAGACCATTCAAGAGTGCACTTGTAGATCTTGAATTATTTTCTTCAAGCTTCTTTCCATGTTTATCTGTTGGAGGAACGGTTGGTTCTTTGTATCCATATACCATTGATCGCCAAACATCAAATCCTAGTGCATGTATGTGTGTCTTAATTCTTCTGTTCCAGAAGGAATAATATTCCCCATCAAACTGTGGTGTCCCAATCTTAGAGTAATCTATGATCTCCTTCCAGTGGTTAAACTATCTCTTGAAGGACCTGCTCTGATACCAATTGTTGGATTACTGAGAGGGGGGGTTAATCAGTAATATATATTTTTAATCATTTTTAACCACAATATATAAGTATTGTTTATCTTTATGATAAATTTACCAATATCATTCAACAAGTGAATAATAAATAAACCATGAACAATAATCAATCACACACATACATAGTACACCAATATTTTTACGTGGAAACCCAATGCGGGTGTAAACCACATAATGATTTTTATTATATGTCTTTAAGAATTACATTCATTGGAAGAACCAACTTCCTTTGTTCTCCAGATGCAACTAGAAGGAGGCTCCAACCCCCTTGTTGTAGGGATTTTATACCCTGTAGGAGTTGAGCTCTCTTAAGTTCTTCCTATACCTAAGACAGGAACATATATACGAACAAATGATGCTTCTAAACTTGATAATATGTCATAATATACAAATATATCAATTCTATACCAATGAACACACAAACTTATATGAACAATCATTTAGAGGGAAACATCCAACATATATTCTATTAATCAAGTAAGCAATATTACAACTTACAGGTGTAAACTGAAGATATGTCTTTCTTCCAAGCTCCTTTCCCATGCCTTGCCACCAAAACATCAGAGTAACTTTGCTAGTTCTTTCTCCTTTTTCCCATGGAAATGGATTGGTTCTTATCGGGCTTTAGAGATAAGGCCATATGGTTAATAGGATAATATCCCCAGGATCATAATGGAAGCCTTCTCGATACTAAACCCTGATAAATTAGAGTAAGATATCATCCATCGCAACCAAGTCCAAAAAAGGGAGCTTCTAGGCTTGGTCGTGACCTAAGCACACAAAAAGAGTGACCTGGTCATGACTTGGAAGTCCAGGAGGGGTGACCAACCCTTTCGGTCGTAGGATTGAGGAAGGACAATGTCGACCAAAGGGAAATTAGGCTAGAAACTCAATGGGAAAATGATGAAAGTGGATGAATTGGGTAGGTGACCTCTAGGAGATGATGTCTCAAGGGTTAGGGGGTTAATAACGCTATAAAAGATGCCCCCTAAATTGTGAGGTCAGAAGATGTTTCTGATGGAGAAATTATTTACCAATAAAAGGCATAGATTTATGGGAAAGGAAGCTTGAAGAAGAGAATCAAAAGTCCTATAGAAAAAGACCCCTGAGGCAGACATTCCCATTCTTGGTAAGATAGATGATATCATAGCCGCCATAAATACACTGCGAATATATGTATGATGAAAGTGATGGCCACAACAAAGTACACCATGGATCCATTAAGGAACAAACATGACTCGATTCATGACCACGAAAGTATACACTATGTGTCCATGAAAGACACAAATGAAGTCATAGCCACGACCATGTACAAATGTGGATCTATGTGATGTCACACAAGATAGTGAGAAACGGGTGAAGTGCTTGTAAATAATCTCCATCACAACTTGGGAAAGAATATCATTTAACAAGAGGGTGATATTCCCCAAGGTATTCGTCTGTAATCCAAAGGGTATGAAGCTATGCATGCAAATGAATGAGTTGAAGTCGAGCATGGTAGAAATCGTCTGATTACTAGTCATTAATGTATTTTGTTAACATATGCAAGGGATTCCACCAATGATGATGATGGAACCCAAGATACCGAGTACAATCTATGAAGTGTGAACAAATAAGTTGACATCGAACACTCGTAGATTCATTTGACGGGAGTCAATGATATAAACCCATTGTCAAAATGCAAGGAGACCTGCCACTAATGTCTGCAAGTCCCATGGTACTTATGGGTTTCTATATTTTAATCCTGGATAATGAGTTGAAGTTGACAGGATGAAATCCACTAAAGGAGGTCCTTGATGTATCCCCTATCAATCGACGCGAAAGAAGGAAATATTGATGGTGTGAGAATGGTAATAATGGAGCATGACTGACATAGGGATGGCGGAGGTAAAAAATCATAAAGGAATGGAAGGTGGTTGATGTATGTAGAACTTCCCTTGAAAAAGTATGCATGACAAATGAATTGATTTGACAACATTAACTCAGGTGAAGACCATAATAATTGTTCATGGACCGGTGAGGGGAACATGACACAATGATGGGAATGGTTGTCAAATGAGAGAAAATGGATAACCTGACAATTGTATGGGGTGATAAAATAGGTGCATTGTTCAAGGGTGACACAAAATAATGACAGATGCCAGCTAATGAAGATAACAAGATGAAAAAACCCTCTAACAATTCCCCACCATGATCAGTGAGTACTTATTTCTAGTTTTATGACCTGGAGGAGAATAACATATGCTATTTATAGCTCATCTGGCGATGAGTCCCTCGACATATTATTAACAAACTTGAGAAATGAGAGGTTCGGTCCCATGAATGGGTTCTTCAATGTAATTTTTAACAAGTCCAAAGAAGGGAAACTCGATGGCCTTTTCCTATTTAGAGAATCGGAAAAGGTCGTAAAGAAAACTCCATATACTTACTTGTGGTTTTTTCTTCATCTCAGGTAGCTTTGTGCTCACTGGTGTTTTTCATTTTTAGGGAGTCTGAAAAAATTAAAGAAGACTCGAGGGGGGTACTTTTATCGTAAATTTTGGTCTCCCGAGCCTAAAAAAGTTTAAAACAATGCGAAGGAGAACTCTCCTAACCACAAGGGATAGGGTGTTCCTTTTTTGTAAATAGTCCATCTGGCCCGAAAAAATGGGTAAACGTATACCAGGTGGACGTCTTTTCAAATCCATGATACAAGCATGAAAAGACAAGCCTACTTGATGATCTTTTATTTTTTAAGGAGTCAAAAAAGAACTTAAAAAAGACTCCATAGAATGGTTCCATAGCTTATGTCGATAGTGTTCTTGATGAAAATAGGGTTAGTATATGGTTCCATAAGCAATAAAAATGATAAATAGCCAAAGATGAAGAAAAAGAGCTAGTTATAGTGTGAACAGGGTTAAAATGAAGCTATATGTGGGTTAAAAAATAGTGTTTTCACCTCATTTTA
>SNQJ01S0041985.1:122150-132851 GCA_010110895.2 Picea sitchensis
GGGAGAAGAGGGGGGTAGAGGATGATGAGAGGTTAGAGGCTGCCAATGCTGGAGTATTGAGAGTTTGGAGGGAGTGTTGTGCATGTTTTCGTCGGTCCACTACTAAAGGTTGAGAGTTTCCAAGATATTGCACCTACATTGATGCCAACAATGTTGCCAAGGAAGAGCAATATTGCAGAAGAGTCTTTTGTTCCTTTCTTTCCAGGTTTGCAAGAGGCTGAATCCTGGAAGTAGTTTCCAAATGCGATTGAGGAGGGGGGAATGGAAATCATGGTCCCTCCATTTCGAGATGGTATTAATGATACTATCTTTGAGGCGATCTGAAGTGCGCATGATGAGTGCCAATTGATCCCAGAGTTGAGTCGTGTAGGGACAAGAGTTGAGGAGATGGTTCATAGTTTCATCATCCTCTCCACAAAGTATGAATATGGAGGGCCCCACAAAACCCCTTTTCGAGAGGTTATCCCAAGTTAGTATGCTTGAGTGGGAGACAAGCCAGAGAAAGAGGGTGATTTTTGGCCAGTGTTTAATACTCCAGATTTTGCACCAGACTTTCCTTGTAGGGAGGGGTTCTGCCTGAGTTATGATATGATAAGCCTCCTGCATACTATAGGTGCCCCTTGGCGAGTATCCCCAACAAAGGATATCCTCTCCTGAGATTTTGGTAATCTTGCGTTTGGTCATTTCCTCTTGCCAGGGTGCCAAGTCCACATGTGCTTCCAGATTAATGCATTCCCTGTCCAGGTGCCAGCTTCGCCAAGTGTCTTCTAGGGGATTGTCCTGCCAATAGTCAGCTACTCTTGTCAGGACCGCTTGAGTAGCCGGAGTACAGATGTCTCTTGCCCAATATTCGTTGTCTAAGACCAGCCATTGTTGTCAGGAATCGTTTCAGTAGAGAGCTGATTCCCCATTCCTGATTTCCCAAAAGGCATTTTGAGTAACCAGTTGTTTGTTCTGCCTGGCCGCTRTCCAAATTAGGGAGCCAGGGATGTCCCCATTCCATCGAATTAGGTTCTTTTCCACGACATTCAGTGCATATTTCCTTCTCCAAAGTCTGGCCCAGAGGTCCTTGGGGTGCTTGAKCCACCGCCACCAAATTTTGGCAGTTAGCCTTGTTCATCATGAGGGGGTCCCGTAATCCCAAGMCACCTTGGTCTTTGGGTTGGCATAATTTGTCCTAGCTAACCAACACTATTTTCTTTCCTGAATTGAGGCCTTGCCAGAAGAAGTTTTGYTGTAAATTTTTAATGGTTGTAAGAACAAATCTCGGTGCAGCCAGCGCAGAGAAGGTGTAGACAGGAAGGGCTTGAAGGACATCTCGAAGAAGAATGAGGAAACTGGGAAGATTTAGAACTCGGTAGGTCCAAGAAGAGATCTTCCTGGTAAAGGAGGATAAAATATGTTCCCACGAAGAATTCCGGAGGGCATTGTCAATCAGGGGAATGCCAAGGTATTTGGATGGAAGGGAGCTTCTGTTGAAACCTAAGATTTCAGCGATATGTAGCTGAATCGGAGGTGGCGTATTGAAGAAACAAATTTGAGATTTATCCTTGTTGCAGTCCAACCCTGAGGTGTCTGAGAAGTTTTGGAGAATTGCAAGAAGAGAGTTGGCTTCACGGACAGTCAGGGTACCCATTAAAAGCGTGTCGTCCACAAATTGACTGTGTGAGATAGGAGGGGAAATGCCATGCAAGGGTAAGCCTGTCAGAAGGTTGCTTTCAACAGCTGCACGGATGGAGTGACCAATACCTTCGGCCATAATGATGAAGAGGAAGGGAGATAGAGGATCTCCCTGTCTAATTCCTCTCGAGGGAGAGAAGGGTCGAGAGGCGACCCCGTTAATAAGAATGGAGAAGAAAGCCAAGGAAATTAGATTCAAAATCCAAGTCACCCAACTCTGATCAAAACCAAAAGCCAGGAGCATTGCCCGCATATATTCCCAGCTTATCCTATCAAAGGCTTTAGAAATATCTAATTTGAGGAGCATACCTGGTGTTTTGGTTTTCTGCAGAGAGTGGATCACTTCATGTGCTAGGATGACGCTGTCCATGATTTGTATGCCTTCAAAATAGCCTGATTGCTCCGGGGATATGATTTTCGGCAAGATAGGCTTGAGTCTCCTAGCAATCACTTTTGTTAGGAGCTTGTAGATGAAATTACAGAGAGCTATGGGTCTGAACTACTTGGGGTGATGTGCCTGCCCCTCTTTGGGTATTAAGGTGAGGAACATCGCATTAAAATCCTGGAGGACTTTCCCGGTGGCTCTTGAATCTTCCAAGATTTCCCAAACCTCTACCCTGATCATCAGCCAACAATGGTGGAAGAAATCGCTGGTGAAGCCGTCAGGTCCAGGAGCCCTGCTTTTGGGGGTATCCTGAAGCCCCTGATCCACTTCCTCGATTGTAATGGGCCTGAGTAGGGATGAGTTTTTCTCTTGGGTAACAAGGGAGGGCACATGCTGCGTGACTTTAGTAATGGCCTCATGTCTGTCCAGGAGAGGTTCCGTGAGGAGATCCTGATAGTAATCAATCAGGGTCGACTCCATGTCTTCGTGAGAATGAATGGTCTCCCCAGCAGTAGAGATGAGACGCGTGATCTTATTGGAGTGCCTTCTGTGGATGACATTTCTATGAAAGAATTTTGTATTGCATTCCCCCTCCTTGAGCCATTGGATGTGCGATTTCTATTTCCAAAGAATCTCTTCTTGTCTGTTCCTTGCTTCTAGCTGTTGATTTACTGTTTATTCCTGGGCTTTTAGCTCTTTCGTTAACCCTTGTGTTCTAATCTGGTCTTGAATCTCGACCATTCGTTCTGAAAGATATCTCTAGGAATCAAAGATGTTGCCAAAGGTTTTCTTATTCTAGATCTTGAGATGTTGTTTAAGGTTTTTTAACTTCTGCTGAAATCTGTACATTTTTTAGCCTTGAGAAACCGCTGCCGTCCTCCACCAGTCCTCTATTTTTGTCTAGAAATCTAGGTGGTCGAGCCAGAACTGCTCAAACCTAAAGGGTTTCTTTCCCAAAGTGGCTGGCACATCTAGCCATAGCTGAATAGGCCAGTGATCTGAACCAGGGACATTAAGGATGGTAGCATCTAGGGCTGTGCCTTCCAGCATGAGGGAGTCCGAGATGAGAAACCGGTCGAGTTTGCAAGCAATTTGGTGTGTTCCGGTTCTTCTATTTGTCTAGGTATGAATGCCATTGATGGTCTCTAAGTTGGTGAGGTGAAGGTTGTCTATGAGACTATTGAAGTCGTTGGTTACTCGGTCCAGCCATCTTGATCCGCCTTTTTTTTCTTCCAAGCTACGGATGATGTTGAAATATCCTCCAATAATCCATCTATTGTGCTGCTTTAAATTGGATAAGTAGTTTAGATTCCTTAGGAAGGCCTACTTTTCCCTTAGGCTGGTCGGGCCATAGACATTAGTCAAGTGGCCTGGCTTGTTTGAGCCAATGAGCCTGTAGTCTACTGTAATGGACCATCTGGTGGCAACAAAATTTTCTATCAGGACTGAGTTCGTGTTCCAGAGTATAGCTAGTCCTCTAGCTGTACCTATGGATGCTATTGAGACTGCTTCCCCTTGCTTCCAACAATATGGGAGTAGTCTGTCGACATCTTCTGAGGTGCATTTAGTTTCCTGCAGAAGTACTATATCTGGTTTTTCCGCCATAGTCATATCCCATAGCAATTTGTGCTTGCTACGTCCGTTGAGGCCTATGATGTTCCATGAGATGAGATTCATGATAACGGGGGGGTGGGGAGAGGCGGGAAGCTGTCCGAGATCAGGTGGATTTTCCCTGAATTTACCATAAAGTGGCCTATTTCTTGTATAAGCTTGTTAGTGGATTTCCTCCCTCTTTTATTTTCGTCTTTCTGAGATTTACCTGGGTTTTTTGACTGACTACTCTGTATTCCCAGCCCTTGGATAGCTCTTGCAGAGGACCCTACTGAGGAGTTTAGGAAGACCTTGTGCACCTTTCGTAATTGATCCCTGGGTATGGTGTAAAGTTTTTTCTGCCTATAGGCATGCTCGAGCTGCTCCAAATCTACCTCAGCTAGGTCTTGCTCCTCAATCTCCATTTCTGCATCCCTATCCTCTGCCTCAAGAGAGTCTGACGGATCCTGAGCCACATTTAGGGGGGTGGAATCTGGCTCCTTACCCTCTGGGGGTCRTACCTCCCCGTGTCTGGCGGCTTGGGAGCCATTATCYGGAAGTGGTTCAGTGGGTTGTGTTTGGGTTACGGGATTTTCTGGTTGGTCTTGTAAGATTGCATATCTATTGCTAGAAGAGGGATATTTACTTACTTGGGCTGGATGCTTCCTCCCTCCTTGTCTTCTTTTCCCTACGGGTTGAGTGAATCTGTCCTTGTCCTTGTCGCTTTGAGGGTTCCCTTCTTTCTGAATAGTATTGAGGGGGCATTCCCTAAAAATATGGTCGTGTTCATGGAATTTCCGGCATCAGAACAGAATGTGTTCGTAGTCGATGGTTTGGGTCCAGTCTTCGTCTTGATATTCCAATATGATGGATCCTGGGAGCATCTTAGCGATGTTCAGGTATACACAGATTTGCGCATAGGAG
Organism: Picea sitchensis; assembly: GCA_010110895.2. Lineage (NCBI taxonomy): Eukaryota > Viridiplantae > Streptophyta > Pinopsida > Pinales > Pinaceae > Picea > Picea sitchensis. Next base: position 126,730 of record SNQJ01S0041985.1, read on the forward strand.
GTATAGCGCCTCTGCTTGGTTGCTTCAGAAGATTTGACATAGATACCAATGGTGTTGCCTATGCCAGCCAGGACCTCCTCTAGCCAGAATTATTTTGGGAGAGAGTATAATCAGATCCATACAGGTGCATGAGCAAAGTCCTCCTTCTCAGGGTTGAACATTTCTATCCAGAATCGTAATAAGAGACCTGCCGAGTTGAAAAAATACGCCCCCCCATCGAAAATGCGGTTGCAATCCTCTAGGTTATGGAGGATGATGGCGAAAAACCCCTTGGATCCCAGTTGTAGCTCGTAGTGACCTTTTGGATTCCACCAACATTGTATCCATTTGATCAGATCACGCTCGGAAGGCCAGAGCCCCAGGAATTTTCCAACCAGGGCATAATCTCTCATGTATTGTTTTTGCTCTTCTATGCGTGGTGAGCTAATAACATATTGTGGTGCTTGTGGTGCTTGTGGAATACATTTACCTGGCATCCATGGAGCTGAAGCGGTGGAAGGGATGACCTCTTTCTCTGGATCAATGTCCATTTCTCGGTCCTTTAATGTTCCCTCCTCCAGTAATTTCGAACGCAGATCTGGCGGCGGCTCGAAGGTCGGCTGTCTCGTACCCTCTGCAACATTTCCGTTCGATGTGGCTTGGCTATAGGAGGCACCCGTCGGCCCTCCCTCCTTGCGATACATGATCCCCAACGGGGCAGCGGTTGGAACCACGCGGCTCAAAGCGACTGCAAAACCCTAGACCCGCGACTCAAAGCATCTTTTACAAGTTTTCATTAATTTTGTTCTCGATGAATCCTATTTACTAGAGGGAGAAGAGTATATATATTTTTTTTTTTAATGGAAGAAAACAACCTAATGCATAACAATTTCTATATATTCTTGAAAATGAAACAAAAGGACAATTTTTTCAACCAAAATCACAAAGTGATTTGCAAAATTCCCAACCAAGCATAAAGTGTTTCAATGATATTATAAAGCACTCTAAATGAATTGTTTTTTGTTGCTTTTATTTTTTCAAACGACATGAAAATTGAAACAAAAAATTCTTCTTCATCTTTTTCTTTCAATTGACAATGTTCAGAAATGAATGCAAAAGATGGAAGAAAAAAAAAACATGCAAATTTAAAGCACACAAAAAGATTTAATTCTAAACAATAGTTTGAAAAGTCTTCAAATGTTTTGGGAAACAACAAACATTAAAACTAATGAAAGAGATACTTGTATAATGAAATGGTAGAATTTGCAAGAAAAATATTCTCAGGAAACTATGAATAACCTTCTATTGGACTAAAAGGATTAAACTAGGTGATCTTGTTTATACCTATCAATTGCATAAAATGGCCACGAAAAGAAGATAAATTTCATAAATTTCAAAAACAAATTGAAGAAAAATCAAGGAGAGAGGCTTATTATAGGTCTGGAGTGTTGAAAGAGACCAATATGAAAGGATCTAGCTTAGGTTTTTGAAGGATAAATATTCCAAAAATCTGGTTTAAGGGGTCGATCACTCCCTAAAGAGGGAGACAGTGCAACCGGGTCGCGACCCAACAAGAGAAATAATGTGACCTAAGAGTATGGTCACTTCTGGTAGACTTGGGAGAAGAGATGGTCACTGCTACAAAGAAGGAAAATCGTGACCAGGAAGGCTTCAGTTTCTCTATGTGCATGGGTAAGTCACATCCAAAGCAAAGAACAAAGAAAAATTTAGATCTAGGATGAGATCTATCAGATCCAAGATAGTGGTTTCTTCAATTGAACTCAGGAAAGGGCACAAAAAAATATGGAAATTAGATCATGTCATTTTAATGGGTAAAGATCTTATAAAGAAAACATGTAAAGAAGGAAGAAAAACACACGAGAGGCAATCTCTCCAGTATGGACGCCAGTCTATTGTAGGGATTTTATACCCTGCATGCGCTAAGCTCCCTTAGGTTCTTCCTATACCTAAGAAAGGAACAAAGATATGAACAAAGGATGCTTCTAAACTTGATAACATTTCATAATCTACAAATATATCAATTCACTACCAATGAACACACAAAATTATATGAATAATCATTCAGAGGGAAACATCTAGCATATCTTCTATTAATCAAGTAAGCAATATTACAACTTATAGGTGTAAACGGAATATATGTCTTTCTTCCAATCTCCTTGCCCAAGCCTTACCACCAAAATGCCAGAGTAACTTTGCTAGTTCTTTCTCCTCTTTCCATGGAAATATATTGGTTCTTATAGGGATTTAGATATAAGGCCATATGGTTAATAGGATAAGATCCCCAGTCTCATAATGGAAGATTTATCAAGGCTAAACCCCAAGAATTTAGAGTAAGGTCTCATCCATCGAAACCAAGTCCAAAAAAGGGAGCTTCTAGGCTCATTCACGACCTAAGAACATAGACAGAGTGACCTGGTTGCGACCTGGAAGTACAGAAGGGGAGACCAACCCTTTTGACCACAGGCTTGAGGAAGGACAAGGGCGACCAAAGGGAAATTATGCTGGAAAATCTATGGGAAAATGATAAAAATGGATGAATTTGGTAGGTGACCTCTAGGAGATGATGTCCCAAGGGTTAGGTGGTTAATAATGCTATAACACCCCTATATTTTTAGGCTACAACCTGAGGGAAGATCCAACTCCCCAATTCTCTGGCTACAACTAGAAGGAGGATACAACCCCCTATATTTTCTGCCTACAATCGGAAAGTGTCTACAACCATCTATCCTTGCCGCATCTAACCACCTTGAAATATAAGTGTCAAATAACTGATGAAACCGCTGCCACACTATCACTATGAAATATACGACTGTAAACCTCTACCAATCTGTGCCAACAACCTGTAACCAACCTATGCCAATAACCTGCAGTCAACATGTACCAATATCCTATAATCAACTTCTACCAACAACCTATACCAACATAAACCAACAACCTGTACCAATAATATCCTCAATAGATCAGATCTGATAACATAGATCTCATACTCAATATCAGAAGACTAACACTTGAACCATGTGCATCTATGTCTCTCTAGTCATGTGCCATACATGTGCATACAATCAAAATCATGTGTAATATACCCTCACATCAACTAGACACCAAACCCTCACTGTTATGCATCCTAACAACTTCAGAAAAAAATCATAACCAAAAGCCCTCAACCATGTACGACAAAAGCCCTCAACCATGTACCAAGAAATACAAGATATGCCTCAATACTCAAACCAACAATAAGTACCAATGATAAATACCAGACATACCAGCATTGTATTTCTGTAGATCTAGCTCATACAGTAAGTGCCATACAACCACTAGCCTCTCTAGGGAAAATATACAATCTCCCATAACCATGTCTCATGTAGACAACAATAACCAACTACACATAAGAATATGACATACCTTTTGAACCTGTAGACAGATCTGTTGTACCTGATCACTGTAGAACTTCTTGGAGATTCTGCTTAGACTCTAGGGAGTTGTCACCCACATCAACTCAAATTTTCATGACATTTTTAGATATACATAAATTTCCCTTCTACAACCTATGCATGTACACACTTTCCTCCACTTTATCCCATGTACGTACACACCTTCCTCCATTGCATCCCGCATACACCTCATGAGCTAGGGTTTTACTGAAACTATGAGATTTTCGCCATCAACCCTCGTTTTCTACCTCAGACTTGTGTAACTTCAGATGTATCAATGAGTACCTGCAATAAAACTTTCACAAAACAATGGGTATTCAATGTGCTCAATAGGTGCTAATAAGATACCCTTTCTCTCTTATTTATACTCTCCAAGTAGATTCTTCTAGGGGTTATCTTCTAATTGTTTTACCCAACCTCCTTCTTTTAGGGCTAACCCACTTCTAACTATGTTGTCCACTTATAACCACTTTATCTAGAAATAGTAATCTCACCACTTCTAGTTGCAACTAATTTATTTTTAATTATTTTCTTTTTGCAACAACTTAACTCATGATTAACTCCTAGTTATAATCACTTTGACTAGTAAACTTCTTCTAGGAGCTTCTAGAACAAATTGACTTCTTTGACCTTCTAGGGGATTCTAGAAAACTCATGAGGGTTCTCCAACTTCACTAAGCCATATCTCCTCAACCGTGAGGAACTACATGACATACACGATATCACCGGAAATAACACAACATGTACTTTCCATCTAGACTAGTCTCACTTGAAAATTCACTGATCTTCATTAAATTATTACTCAAACTAACTCAAGGTCCTTAACCACACTACTGGGGCTACCAAAATTTGCTACAGAACTTGCTTCAAGGGTTGACATCAATGAAAACCAATCCAATTAATAAACAAATTGGAAGGATATGGATATTTTGGAGGGGTTTTGGATTTTCTATAGAAAGGTCTAAAGGTTCTTTAATTAGAAGTTCCTTCACCAGAGTTAGTTTTTAAGTCAACAAAATCATTTGATAGTTTCTTCACCAATTTAAGAACACCTTCAAATATGTGGGTTCCTTCCCTATGGGATTAGTCAATAAATGAGGTTTTGTATTTAGAATTAGATTTTTGTTATCCTCACCTCTCATATTTCCTACCAATGTAAGGATTTCCTTCTCAACCTTCTTAGTGTTCGACAACACAGGTATTCCAGCAGAGGATGAACACCTTCAGTAACCACTCAGATAACCAGATCAAAGATCAACACACCGATGTTTTCACGTGGTAAAACCATACGGGGAAACATCCACGACCCCAACCAATGCAACCACTTGGAGCAGTTTATTAATGCAAAGAAAAATATTATAGAGATATTTTACAAGATAGTTTCTCACAATCGATCATCGGAAAATGAACCTACATGCTCTTTAAATAGAGATCATGGACCAATCGAGTGTTAATCCACAGATCAATGGACGTTAAGATCGAGGAGAGTATGAACCTTCGAATCACTCTATGTCGGGAACATATCGTGACCGTCGGATTTACTAACTACAAATGCATACTAATACATACTAAAAAAACACACTAGAAAACACACTTTTACCTAACGACACAATAGACCAAGTAGATCTTAACTAACTCCTAAGTGTCTAAATATCCTAACATCCCCCCTTAAGAAAAACTTGGGATATGATTGAAGGATTTACAATAGTGACACAATAGGAGAAGGAAGGAGGCATTAGAGCCTATCCCCCCTTAATGACAACTTATTGAACTCCTAACATAGATCGAAGTTTGGAAAACTTCGCTTCTGTAAGAGACTTTGTGAAACTGTCTGCAACTTGATATTATGTAGGGAAAACAATCACTTCAATAACTTGATCATCAATGAGATTTCTGATGAAGTGCATGTGTATCTCGATGTGTTTGATACGCTGATGTTGAACTGGGTCTTTGACGAGCTTGATGAAACTCTTATTTTCACACCAAAGACTGGTCAGATGTTGGTGCTGGAATCCAAAATCTGAAAGGATCTGTCGAATCCACAGGGCTTCTTGAATTTCATTTATCGCTGCTTGGTACTCAGCTTCTGCTGAAGAAAGTGAAATAGCCTATTGTTTCTTATGGGCCCAAGTGACGGGTCCTGAACCAAGGCTGAAAACATAACCTGCAGCAGACTTCCAATCATCAAGGTTGTCGGTCCAATCTGAATCACTGAAACCAACCAATAAAGGAGTCCCCCCTAAACTGTAATGTATCCCAAACTGAACTGTACCATGAACATAGAGAAGTATCCTTTTAGCTACTTTCCAATGGATTTTATGGGGCATTTGCATATACAGGGAAACAAGACCAACATCAAAGGAAAGATCAGGATGGGTATGAGTCAAGTATAAGAGGCTACCAACTAACTGACGATACATGGTGGCATCAACTTAAGGAGAAGTACATGTGGTAGTAAGCTTGACTCCAGACTGAAAGGGAGAAGGGGTTGGTTTACAATCGTCCATGTGAAAATGACGAAGAAGGTCATAAGCATACTTAGACTGGGAAATAAAAATTCCTTCATTGGTTTGCAAAACTTGGAGGCCAAGGAAATAGTGAAAAAAGCCTAAGTCTATCATTTCAAATTTCTTCTTAAGGCTGGTTTTCACATGGTTTAAAAGTTTTGAGTCACTACCAGTAAGGATAAGG
>SNQJ01S0041985.1:169866-183447 GCA_010110895.2 Picea sitchensis
GAGGGGTTTGGCACTTGGCATTGGTCTTCATCTCTTATCCAACCTTTCGAGGCTTATTTTGTATTTTCGGGAGAATTTTATAGCAGCTCATACTTGTTATCCATTGTCTATCATATTGGCCATCTGTTGAGCATTCCAGATCAACATCTCCATTGTAGCAGGTTCTTCTATTTTATGAATAAAGAAGAATTGAGATGTTTTGGCTTGTCTATCTTATTGCATATGGTTGAGGTATGTTCCATGGTTATATCTTTCTGTTGTTTTCTGCATTCACACATCTAAACACATCTAAACAAGTAGATCAACAAACTGTTTGACGAAATACCACAACCAGGAAAAAGTTTTTAAAAGACACCAAAACAGTGATGATCCTTGCATAATGGCTTGGGATCATTACACAAATGCATACTAATACATACTAAAGAAACACACTAGAAAACACACTTTTAGCTTCCTCAAAATTTTCTAGATTAATGTTTTTACCAATTATTTTGACAAACATGGAAATGGATGCATGTATGGTGGATGTATATTATTCAAATACTACTCCTTTGGTTGGTTTGGAATCAACAAATTATTTTCTTCACCAAATTTATTAATAAATTCCTTTTCAAAATCACCCCAACTTGTGATAGAACCCATGAGTAGATTGTAGTACCCAGTGGAAAACTTATTTTTGAAGGTGTATGGAAACAACCTACAAACCACATCTTCATGCTCTACATTCATTAAATGCACAACAAATAGAAATTTTTAATATGGTCGTCTAGGGAACATGATTTATCAAGGTCAAATTTGGGAATAATTCTTTTAATTTTCTTAGGTAGTTCATGAAGTTCCCCACCTAAATTGGGAGCACCTAGGACATCCATGGAAGGACACGAGCTTGATTTTTGGTCATTTGACAAGGGAGTAATTGCTACAAAATTTTGTAAGCTCACCTGTTAAGGGTTAGGGAATGTGTAGTTTGAGGTGAAGATGGGGGTTATGGTGGGATTTGGTTTAGAGGTTTGAGAATATCTTGAAGAGAAAGTTCCACTAAATCTTCCACATAATCAACCAAAATTTCATGTTCGATTTGAATATGGTTTCTACGAGTTGATTGTCATATGGGAAACTAAGGTGCAATAGAAACTTGTCCAATCTCATGGGCATATGCCAGGGTGATATGACATAAAGTGCTTACCTCTGGATGAGGAACTGCATAAATATGTTCAACTGGTGGCTTAGGATTTTTAAAATAATTTGCACTATATTTGGGTCTAAGTTATCACCTCAGGTAGGGATATGGATGGGATGGGGTTCACAGTTTGAATATTCAGTAAGATCACTGCATGAAGAGTGAGTGTTTCTACTAACCATACAATTTAGGCCCTTGTTCTAGCACCAATTACGTTGATGAGGCGAAATTTCCCTTCATAACAATAGGGATTCTCCTTGATATAAACCCAATTAGACCTCACATCATTCAGAATAGGGAACCCATTCAGATTATGGCTCAAAAATCGTTACTATTGTGATGCGAAATGAAAGATGGAATGCAAACTACTGAATGCTTTCTAATCTATATGTAGAATGCAATTCTATTCTATCTATCCTAGCTAGGAGTGTATCTAAACTAATGAATACAAGGCTAACTATGTATATCCATGTTCTTACTTCTAGAACAAAAAACTATTCAATAAATAGAGCATAAACAGATACATATATGAACATAAAAGAAATGCAGAAAACTTTGTTCTTAAGTCACTATTCACAACCTCACATTCACCATCCCAAAGAAAATATTTGAGAAAAAAACGAAATAAGAATATACATTCCATATAGAAAAGCCTATAATAGAAATATACAACCTTATAGTAATTCCAGTAAAACAAAACAAGCACTAGACGTAATTCTCAACACCTATCACCGGAATCAAAGATTCTCCTCAAAATTAGCTCTGAAGGCTTCTTGTCATTAAAATTCATAAAAGAGTTTACAAAGTTCCAATAGAAAAAGTCCCCCTTCTTAGGTAATCACATCATTTTTATACCTTTTCTCGTAACTACTTCATGAAGTTCTTGTACTTCCTTCTTAGCAGCTATGAGTCTTAATTTTTTTTCTTGGCAATTATTATTTTCCCGTACAATTATGCTCTTTTAATTTCCCCTAGGCTCTCTCAAAGGGATTGTGAGAGTCAAAACATTCAGAGTTAACAATAATTAATGATCTTTCTTTTGAAAAATAGAAATTCCACATCGCTTTGTCCTCGATTTTTCCTTGTATTTGTAAGAAAATATTCATCATGACCTTGCATTAATTTGATGGTTTCATGTCCATCGATTTCTTGAATTCGACCTTTAATTATTTCCACATCGGATTTCCTTGGTTGCATAAATTGTGTTGTCAATTCTCGCTATTTCCTACATTCAATACATTAATTAATTTAACCACCATTTCATTGTAATAATAATATTTTTTGGTAATGATAAACCAAAATGTTCTTAGACCGATAATTGAAATAATTCTTACTTGTTTTGATTCACATGGAAGGAAAATAGTTGAAAATGTTGAGCTTATGCTGCATGGAAACACCATATCCATTAGACTCTATGATTTGCTCCACTCAAAAAAAGTAAGCATTGTTGTCCACTCCATTATTACAATGCTTATCAAATAATAATGCTGATGAAGACAAAGATTGTATTCAAGTTGTTTAAGTAGAGTTGATTTCAAAATTTTATGATGATGGGTTTTTTTGGGAAAACTATTGAGTAAAATTAAAAGTAGTAAAACATCATTCATGTTGAGTGAAACATTGGTTGCAGAGTGATTCCATTCAATGTTATCAAGATATAATTTCACTTTCAATGGTCTCTAAATTGAACTTTAAACTCTTCAAAAGTTCCAAAAAGTGGAGTGGAAATCTACTTATCGGATATAGGAAAAAATTTAATCGAAAGGAAAATTGAAATAAAAAATCCAAGGAAATTTTGAGGATAACCCCAATGCACTTAATTAATCATGGGGCATAAATTAGTTTTCATCGGGAAAATTAAACTATTTCTTCGACTATATGATCAAGGATGGTTGGCTCTATATGCTCAACCAACTTTGTGTCCCCAACACCCCTCCTCATCAATTACTAATCTAAGAGGCCCATTCATCCATGTATGGGGGGATTTTGTTAGCAATAAGACATTGGAACACCTCCAAAGTTTTTATTTTTCCCACTATGAAGAAGCAGGTTGATGATTTCTTGCTAACAATGTTGTCAAAGAAAGATGACCAATCGAAATATGGATCTTTATCATCCATTACTAGTTCCATCCAACCCCTAGGAGCCCATTTCCATATAATTCATTAGTGGATTTCCCATGAACTTACATAAGCATGATATTGTGTTCATGGTGGTTTGCAAATTCCCAAGATGACCCTTTTTATACCTTTCTCCAAGATCTTCATAGTGTGGAAAAAACCTGAGTTATTCTTTAGATAGGCATACTCACAATTTGGGTTACCCCTCACTATTATCTCTAATTGGGATGCCCATTTTCTTAGTCATTTTTGGAAACCATTATGGAAACTCCTAGATTGCCCACTCTAATATTCAAATTGTCTTCCACTCCTAGACAAATGGACATATAGAAGTTGAAGTTGTCAATTGCACATTAGAGTAACTTCTTTTCATTTATTATGCTTGGAATAAATAGTAGAAGAAATCTATGCACATTATTACAACATAGTAGTGCACTCTTGAACTAGTCATCCACAATTTGACGTTTGCTATGGATATTAGGCACTAGCTCCATATGAGCATCTTGTGCTCCTACCTCAACCCACTTCAACCCAACGACTCAACACTTAGTAGAAAGTCACTTCATTTGTGGAGAAAATCTCCAAGATACACATGTAGGTACATGAATCGAGAGCATTACAAAACCCTTCATAATAGACATTGAGTACCAACTCCATTCGATATTGACGAATGAGTATAGTTACATATACAAAAGCAATGTTTCACTAGAAAGAAGCATCACAAAGTCCAGTGGATTCTATGTGGTTCATACATGATCCTAAAGCAGATATGCACTAATGCCTTCATGGTAGATTAACCTCCATAGCTAGGCATTCACCACATCATTAATGATGATCAACCTAAGTTATAAGAACTACCCTAGCTTGAAAACGAGATACTTATCTTCCACCATGTGCAAAATGTGCTAGAATTTCAACTCCCATTGGATCAAGATACTTTGCTACAATCACACACTATAGTCACTCAATAAGGCCTTACTTCCACTTACTTGGTCTAGCTTCAACAAAAACTCCACACTAATTCTAAGTGGTTCATGGATGAGTCAACATCTCGTTTCCCATCCTCAACCACAAGTAGGGAAACTCATTGATCAAACATGGAGGAATGAAACAAAAATTAAGACATTTCACATTTATGAGAACTTTAATAATGAAATTCTAGGTTTTTCTCCTTTTCCAAAACTAAGCCAATCAACTATGAATATAATGAGTCTCTTCATAGTTATTATATTATTTTGACTATTAAAATCTACTATATTTTATTATCTTAAACTATTAAAATTTATTATATTTTATTTTTCTTGAAGATATAACCAACTTTCCTCGCGATGATCTCCTCCTATTTGATTGAATGTTGCCTATTACAAATAATGAACAATAAAAAAATAATGTGTTTATCTCACCATATTTTTGAATTACAATTTTATTTACTATAGCATATACACCTTAGTAAGAGCCTAATTACATGTACTTACATGTACATAACATTTTGATAACATTTTTATTACTCTTTTAATTGCTCGTACATACCTTATCATGTTGAATGATATTACAAAGCAAATTATTGAAATTCAAAAGATGTTTGAGCCTCACCTCGAGAATTTTGGGTACATTATAGTGGATATATATAATTTTTATAATTTATGATATATAGGAAATAACAAATTTAAATATCCCTAATTTTATTGTCCTCGAGGGGTAGAGTTCCATCCAATTTCCTAGATAGAAATAACTTTCAACTCATGTTTGGTATGTACATACATACGATGCTTCTTTTCCACAAGACATACATACCATGCTTCTTACATTGCATGATAAGAGATTGGTTGATAAAGTGAAAAGATGCCCCTTTTTAATGTGTGCAGTGTGTTGTCTTGTTTTTTGTACTTTTGTGATATTATAATATTGATGTGTCATTCTCCAAAGTGCATCATATCAACATTTAAGATATTGTTTTTTGTACTTTTGTGATATTATAATATTGACGTGTCATTCTCCAAAGTGCATCATATCAACATTTAAGATATTTGATGTCTATCTCCTCAAATTGCATTAGCTTTCTTGGCTACATGGTGGGGTCACTCAGCAGAAGGTGGTTGATAAAAGACCAAAAGAATATCACCCACAATCATTACCATTGATGCCATTAATGTCACACCTCTTATATGGGTGCCTCATTATATCCTGCATTGTTGTCATATTTGTTTTTTCAACTTTGAGAGTGGATTTTTATAATTGCATATTTGTACTTACTTTACTAATTACTAATCCTTTTTTTTTATTTATGTTGTATTTTATTTTCTTACATTATATTTTGCATTGTTCTTATATGTTTTTCAATTTTAGGAGTGGATTTTTATAATTACATATTTATACCTATTTTACTAATGATTAATCTAATTATGGTATATTTACGAGATTGTTGTTTAAATGGATGTTATTAATTTGCTTTAAATTGTATTAATAGAATTTGTATATAGTTTTTTTATTGTGATATAATTTGTATATAGTGTTTTTTATTGTGATATTGTTAAAATGGGTGAATCAAATTATTTTGTATTATATTGTTGTTGAAATTAATGTATTGAATCATTTTGCTTTATATTATTATTGATTGAATCATTTTACTTTATATATTATTATTGAAATCAATGCATCAAATTGTTGTGTACTATATTGTTATTAAAATCAATGCATTATATTATTTGTACTATAAATAAATGGTTAAACTAACTTTATAATAAATGGTTTGCATTTGAATTATATAACAATTTATAATAGATCACAATATTTTAGTTGAAAGTTTTTTCAAAGTAAACTCTAGAATTTTCAAGGCACAAGGTTAATTAACAACAAAGCTAGAAGCCATTACAATAATATATTCATTAAGAGCTTAACGTGTCACTTGCAAAAAGTAAAAATTGGGTGGGGAGGATGAGAATCATTCCTCCCAACCACACGAGCTAAACCCAATTAACAATTAAAGCATTATAGTTATATCAATTAAATTCAAGTTTTATTCATTTTTTTATATATTTGACATTTTTATTATTTTTCTATACATTTTACAATTTTGTTTTGATAAATAGAAAGAACTCTAATTATATTAACTAATTTTTAGGATTCAAATTCCTAAAATTTATTGCAATTTACTACTTACCATCCAAAAACATTATTGCACAAAGTATAGCTATCACAAACACTTCACAACCTCACAACGAATTTAATTTGTGCACATACCCTACTTTCTTATCATATAGTGAATTAGGCATTGATGCTCTATTTTTAAGTATTTATAAATAACATTACTATGTGAAATGATTAAAAAAAAACATAATCTCCATAATCTCTATAAATGATGTTAATCTTAAAAATACTTATTTCAACAAATAATAACATTAAAATAATTTTTTAATAACCATAAAATCTATTTAAATCAACTTTAAAATTTTGTTGAAATCAATACCAAAATCTATATAAGTTAATATTGAAATGAATGCATATTAAATTAAAATCCAAATTGCATAAGCCATAGGTTCTAATACAACTTCTTTTTGCATCTTTTCATATACTTAAGAATTAGGGGTGCAGTGCGTGCGTGCAGTGGTATAAAAAGTAGTAGTTTAAATGTTCTACAATTTGATTTTTTTAAGGATATTTTATGTTTAAGGTCGCTTGAAATATGGTGAGAAATTGTTGGATCTATCCATTTGAGTAGGTCTGTATAATTCTAAGGCCCTAAAAAAATTTCAGCACATTAAATCTGTTTATGCATTTAGAAATACAATTTAAATAACAAAAAATTAAGATTTCATCCAAATTTATGTTGATGAATTCGGAAAAAAAAAATCTAAATATAAAACATTTAAACAATACCTTATAATAATATTACAAGAACTCCAATTTTTAAAAACCACAATAATATGTTTTTTTTTTCCATTTTTTAATTACTTTTTAACTACCCATTCCAACCACCGACCTTTCCTTTCACATGTATCGAGATCAAAAAGAATTGCAGCTTTTACCTCCCATGTCGTAATTTCGCACAGAAAGTTTGGGTCCACCCATTTTTCAAACAAAAACTATGGAAAATGGATGTCATTTCCCCACGTATACAACTTACCTTAAAAAGAAATGTAGAAAATGTACGCTCTCTTGTACACACAAATCTATAGGTTTCTTACATTGATTTTAGAATTCCTTCTTGCAAGGATTTCGAGACATCGACAACCAATCTTTGAAGGTAGAGTAAACTTGTCAATGTTTCGATATATATAAAAAGCCCTTACCATATTGTTAAGTGTCATTTTCAACCGTGGAGGTTTTTTTCAATATAAAGTTTTAATTAAATTTGATATTGTTTGGAATAGTAAACTTATCAAGATTGTGGTTCCATAATGGTTATTATTATGATGTAAAATGAAAAGTGGAATGAAAAATGCCAAATGATTTAGGATCTATATGCAAAATGCAACATTATTTTATCTATCCTAACTAAGAGTGTATTTTACCTAGTGAATATAAGACTAACTATATATATATATCCTTGTTGTAACTTTTATAACATAAAACTATTCAAGAAACATAGTGGAAACATATACATATATATATGAACAAAGAAGAAATGCAGAAAAGTTTTTTCTTAAGTCACTTTTCACAACCTTACATTCTCCATCTTAAAGAAAATATTTTCGAAAAAAGGTAAAGAAAGATTATAAATTTTGTATAGAAAAGTCTATAACAAAAATATACAGTCTTACAATAGTTCTAGTAAAATTAAACAAGCACCAAAAGTAATTCTTAGCACCTATCACCAGAGTCCAAGCTTCTCCTCAAAGTCAATCCCAAGGGGTTCTTCTCATTAAAATTCATAAAAGACTTTACAAAGTTCCAACAACAAAAAGCCCCCTTCTCAAGTAATTGATTCACTTTTATACCTTTTTCTCAAAACTGTTGAATTTCTTGAACTTCCTTCTTAGCAATTATGAGTCTTCAGTTTCTTTTTTGGCAATTATTGTTTCCCATGTACAATTACATTCTTTTAATTTTCCCTAGGCTCTCTCAAATGGCTTTTGAGGATCAAAACATTGAGAGTTAACAATAATTAATAATCTTCTTTTTGAAAGACAAAGAGCTCACATTGCTTTGTCCTTTATTTGTCATTGTATTTGTAAAAATTTCTTCATCGAGATCTTGCATTACTTTGATGATTTTGTGTCCATTACTTTTTTTAATTCAAGTTTTAATTATTTCCATATCGAATTGCCTTGGTTGTATAAATTGTGTTCATAATTCTCGTTATTGCCCGCATTCAAAAAATTAATTAATTTTGCCACCATTTCATTGGAATGATAATTTTGTTTGGTAGTAATAAATCAAAATGAACTTGTACCAATAATTGAAATAATTCTTACATGTTTTGATTCACATGGAAGGAATATACCTAAAAGTGTTCAACTTACTCCGCATTGAAAGCCTTGTATCCACTAGATCTATGATTTACTCTACTCAAAGAAAGTAAAAAATTGTTGCTTAATCTATGGTTACAACACTAATAAAATAATAATGCATATGAAGAAAAACATTGCATTTGAGTTGTTTAAGTAGAGTTGATTTCAAATTTTGATGATGACAATATTTGTTGGAAAAATATTGAGTAAAATTAAGAGAAATAAAACCTCATTAATGTCGAGCAAAACATTGGTTGCAGGGTGACATCATTTAACACCATTGGGTGAGAATTTCACTTTCAATGGTCTCCAAGTTGAACTTTAAACTCCACAAAAATTCCAAAAAGTCAAGCACAAATCCTCTTATCAGAGATAGTAAACACTTTTAGAAGAAGGGAAAGTGAAATACGAACTCCAAGGAAAGTCTAAGGATAACCCCTATGCACTTAATTAATCACAAGACATAAATTGGTTTTCATCGATAGGCTTTAGACACCTTTTTGGAGTGTCTTTCCAACTTTTGATTAAAGTGGTTTTCTTCTTCGATCATCGAAGCATATTTCCACTTTTCCTTTCAGAAGGGCACACTCCATACTTTTGATTGGAGTTAGAGTTGCGCCTTTGGTTGAAGTGAGAATTTGACTTTCGACGGAGTTAAAATTTTACTTTCCACTCCAATCAAAGTCAAAGTTTAACTTCATGAACATTTTCGGAGGGAAATTTCAACTTTCAATTAAAATAAAGTGAATGGACTCATCTGATAACTAAAATTAATTGGAGATACTTTCAACTTTTGGTGATAGAAAAACTAAAGTTTCAACTCTAAAAAAGTGAAAACTTCACTCCGATATGATTTTAGAAGGTTAATTTTCAGCCTTTGACTTAGAATTTTTTAAAAGTTTTTAGAGATTCAAAACCCAAACAATACACAGAACTATTTTTGGAATAAATTTTTCAATATAAATGAAAAAATGAAAAAAAATTCAAAAGGAGAGTTGAAAATCAAAAGAATAAAAGAAAAGGGGTACCCAAAAAAATTGATTTTTTGTGTTGAGGTCTCAACAAAAGGCGACACATTGGGTGAAGCCATGAATCTCTGGAAATTAGTCATTGGAAAACACAAGTTATGAAGAGACAATAATTACCTTTCCTAAATAATTTTAGCTTCATCCCCCTTGGGTCCCCCTAGAACTTGTCCTTTGAAGAAGTTGTATGAAGGCCATATTTTGAGTTTGAGCAACTTATTTTCCAAAGCCAGAAGGAAAAATTGATTAATTGTATTCCCTAAATTAGTTTGTCCTTAGATGCCAACATAGTACCACTTAGTTGTTACAAATAAAATATATTTGAAGACTTACTCATGTTTTTTTTTATATTCTTTCTCTCCTAGTGTTGCTCTGATGCTAATGAGTGTCCATAGTCCCCACGAAGCCACCCTGGTACCAAAATCCTTTCTCCTTTGCCATCAAACGTCCATAGCCATGCCAAAGATAACTACATGTCCCACGTGATCTGAGAATCCTTTCCCAAACCTTTACCTTTTAATTTTATTTTAAAAGAGAGGTGGAAGTGGGATCTCTATAACCCACTAGAGGCATGTGGGATGATAAGTGTTGTCAAAGAACTAGTTTATTTTTCCCTGACTGATAATACACATTTCCCTTATACATATAACTATGAGCATTGTGTAGTCTTCTAAGTGGATGGGTCCCTAAAGATAACTAGCAAGCCACTCGATACTTGGTTTTCAAGATACTCATGGCTATCCATTATCCGAGTTGTGTTCCACCATTGAGATGAAAGTTTAGATGTCCTACTCAAAATTTTGATTAGACCATTTAAGGAACATGATATAAAATAATATGAGATATTAGGTTGACACTTGGTGATAGAGGATTAATTTCCCATAGGTCCCCTTTCCTCTTCCCTTTTGGTGGAATCATAATCGTAACCATCTTCAACCATTGCATATTATATGAAAACATTAATATTTACATGGCTTCTTAATTTTACCATGGTATGCCTACCATATGATCGATATAAGTATATTCACATCACCTGCATGCCTAACTATTCATTAATTAGGCCTTGACATTAAGCTCCATACTAGGAATTGATACCATAATTTTTACAACATTTATACAAGGGGTCATTTATTTAAGCTCACATAGCTCAACTCCCATCATTATAACTATACATTTACAATTTACTAATCCATTCCAGGGGTCAAAATTGGGGTATTATAGAGGTGCATTATGTAGTTCACTCTTGTGTTGCATTCATACGTGGCCCACTCGATGATGTTATGACACCTTTGAAGAAATAATTTAATGTGATGGACCTCCTTCTTGGAGTCCCAATCACTTTACCCTGAACATGGAGGTGGGATCCTTTGGGACCTTTTCTAGCCTTGGTTGTCAATTTAGCTTATTTTAACCCTTAGGGCAACCACTTGGTGAATTTCCTAACTTCATTGGTCTAACTAGGGGCACAAATCTCCAATCAGGTCTATCACAACCCAAATATGTTTGGAATTTCTATTTATGGGGTCAACTTGAGTCAAAGATCATTATCCCTACCTGATCTTTAAGTAAGAAGTGTACCATAGGTTTCCTTGGGAGTGTCCTGTCTATGAATCCGTGACATGTGTAACATAGGGTTGTTTTGGGCCTAAAAAACTATAACATCATCTTACTGAACCCATGACACTTAATGAATAGGTGCAATATGACAATTTCGTAGAATTGGACCCTTCAATGACTAACTTAACATATATTTATTCCTTTGGGTCATTCCATTTTCTATCTATATCATCCAATTCCTCTTTGTAAAGTCTCTTGAACTCGTATGTTCTCTTTTACCTTTAAAAACTCTATTTTATGGGTACACAATCGAATTAGTGATCAAACTCCTTCCATCTCTCTCACATCTTTGGAATGCTTGCGATTGTCATCTCCAACACCTCTATAGGGATATCTTGTGCCTAGCTTGGCTCCACCCTTGTAGGTTTGATTTATTCATCCGATGGAACTAGAGTCTCTCTACTATATGATTTATATTTACATCAACATATATGTGATTTGATATAGATAGATATATAGATAGATAGATAGGTATATATGTTTGTACTAGAGATCAAGCCAAGTCTTGTGTTGTAGGAAATTGGAGTTAAGTATCTAGGATCTTTTGGGACATGGATCACTCTTGGGGACCTATCACAACTCTCTCCTTTAATGTAAGGGGCTTCATTTCCTATAACAACAAATTTAAGGCAAGTTCTTTCCATTCTTTTCTTTTTATTTCCAACATTAAAAGTTTTTAGATCATTAACAGAAATAGTAGTTAATTAGCCCTAGTTAGTTGACTCACTTTCCTTGTCTAATTTATTGGTAAAAACCTAATCTAAAACCTAATTAAAGAATTCTATCATTATGGCCATAGTTGAACATAAACAAGATTTTAAGATCCTACTTAACCTAATGGCCTTCCCTCTCCTTTTTAGTTTCTCTTGTCTTACCCTAAGGTTTCTTGGTTTAGACCTAAAATCGAGTGGTGACTCCACTCTCCTTCCCCCCCTCTTAGTAGTGTGCACTTCTTTGGATGGTGTTCCATACTTTTTACTCATGACGTGCATGGTAGTACAAATATACACCTCAATGTATCTACTTAACATAAGTTTCACCTCAATCTATCTATCTTGGATGTGAGTTATAATGCAAAAACCCATGGAGTTCTCAAGAATAGTTACCACCAAGTTCTAATAGAAGCATTCACATAGTGAAACATATACTTATCAATGTAAGGTCATATATTATCATGATATTGGGTAAAAGCAATTGAATGGACACATATAGTAAATTTGTGCATCAATTTTTCCCATCGCCAACATGTATCTTTGAATGTTTTATGATCCATTCCTACACATATCTCAAGCACTCATAGTTTGTGATTTCATTGTGACTAAACTATTGGGCCTGTGTTTTAGTAACATTATCATTCTTGAGTGTTAATTCAATATGGTTATTAAACTAGATAATAGTGTAACATCAAAGCAATGGTCAAATAAAAATCTTAGATTTCACATTGCTGGTTCCTAAGTCAATCTCCACTACTACAAGTATTTGTTTGAAAACTACATTGTCATGATATTCATGGTGCAACTGATATGAACAATGCCAACATCATAATGGTGACAAGTTGTGATGAACAAATATGAGTAATATAGTATTCTGATTAGACCTCATAACAATATAAATATTTTTCGTACGTCTATCTAATGGGTTAATTGGACATGATAATATCCACATTGTCAATGATTTGTGGTAGAGTGCTACCTTTATTGATTGTTATTCATCTAGCTAATTATATAGTTCTATGATATGTGTTCATCACATAAGAATTTTTTTATTATTGAGATTTGTTGCTCCATTGTCAAGTTTCTTTGCATGGCCTATTTTTTTGGGGTTTGTTGGGCTGTTAAGTACCTGAATAGATCTGCAAATATATCTCAAAATAAACCCACACTATCAACAAGAATAAACCAAACCATTCGTTGAACACAAGAAATAGAAAAAACCCTTGAGGTAGGGTAACACCATATATTAATGCTTATGGAAGGATAACACTCCTCAAGAAATGCTTGATACATTCACAATATTCTTCACTATGCTCCAACACATTGCTTACACTTCTTTATATAGAATTCTCTATATTCTAGGAACATTCTAGAGAAGGAATCTTCTATAAATTCTATTTATTATATCTAACTACCATAGTGGGCCTGATTTAAAAATATACTGGACCTATTCCAATTTACATTGAATGGACTCCA
>SNQJ01S0041985.1:212041-234128 GCA_010110895.2 Picea sitchensis
ATAACATTACTAATCTAAATCACAACTAATGGCCTAAATCCGACATAAATAAAATAACATTACTAATCTAATATGCCCCAATTAAGTGGTAATGAGCCAATATTAGGGCTTAACAGGTATTTGAGAGGTACTACTACTCATGCATTATGTTTTGGAGGTTCAAGCACTATTCTACATGGATATGTTGATTCATATATGGTAGGTGATAAATATTTTAGGAGGAGAACTACAAGGAATGTTTTTATTGTAGGTGGAACACTAAGATGTTGGATTTCAAAACTGGAAAGGGTTGTTGCACTTTCAACAATGAAAGTAGAGTATGTTGCTGCTACATAGGCTAGTAAATAAATGATTTGGCTACAGAGGTTTATGGAGGAATTGAGAAAGTAGAAGGAGAATAATAGGTTGTACTGTGAAAACCATAGTGCCATTTATCTTGCAAAGAACCCAACCTTCCATTCTAAGACTAAACTTGTACAACTCAGGTACCATTTCATATGATCTATCTTGGAATATGGACAACTGAAGTTGAAAAAGATACATACTAGCCAAAATCTTACAGACATGTTAACAAAGGTAGTAACCGGGGAGAAAATGATTTCCTACTTAGTTTCAGTTGGCCTTCAAGAATTCATGTAAATATGAGAAACTTTCCAAGTCCAATATGGATCATAGTTCAGTAGCAGTGGAGTTGTTGTGATCAGTCTCCAAGTGGGATATTGTTGGTTGTGGAGCCTAATTATCTTCCTGATTTAGAGGTCTTGTTTCAACTGTGTTTGGATCCCATTTCCCACATCTGGAGCTAGGGAGGGTATCAACACTTTATGGAGCCCCCCTGAAAAGAAATTTTTGGGAAAATTTCCTTGTAAAATATTGTAATTTCATAGTCAATTTGGACTATTTATTATAAGGCCGAAGATCTAATGGTAGAAGTTAGGTTATGGTTTTTTTTCCCTAGAAGGAAACCCTCTTTTATGTATGAGATAATTGTATTGCGGCTATGTATATGAGTGTGAATATTGTATTATTAGAGATGATACTATGAGAGAAAGAAGAGGAAGCTACAACAGGTGTGTTGTAGGTTGTATCCCCACATTTGATTGATAATAATAAAGGAAGGACCTGGAAATTTCTCCATGGATGTAACCCGCATCGAGTGAACCATGCATATCCGTGTCTCTATTTTTATTATGTATCTTCAATGTTTTATTTCCGCATCTATTTTATTTTATTTCTCTGCGATCCTCTTTTTGCTAACAAGTTGTGCTACCCCTCTCATACTTGATGTTTAGGTCGAACTGTTGTAGGCATGCAGACCACTTATGAAGGCAATCATTCTATAACTTTCCCCACATATATATGAGCTATAAAGACCCGTGATTAGTGTGGATGATCATCTCCTTCCCTATAATTTAATGCTTCCATTGATGACAAAGTTACAAAATGGAATATATCTCCTTGTCATAGGTGGGGTTCTTGCTAAGTGCATATAAAAGTGTCTCACTATGATAAGCAATCAAATCTCCATGTTGAGTGAGGTTTGCACCAATAACACAATCTGAAGCATTTGTATCAATCTCAAAAGGTTGTTGTAGGTTTGGTAGAGTGCTTACTAGCATCAAACAAAGACATTGTTTCAAGTCCTTGAATGTTTTCTGTTGTGAAACAATCCATATGAACTTGGCTTTGGCCCCACCCTTGGTCACTTGGCTTAGGGGCCAAGTGATATGGGAGAATCTAAATGAAAACCTACAAAATTTTTTGGTGAGGCCCCAAAAGTTGTAGAGCTCTATTGGAGTCATCAGGGCTAGCCAATTGTGAATGACTTGGATCTTGTCTAGATGCACATGCACACCATGTTCATCCATGATGTATTCTAGATACTAAATTCTTTGCATGTCGAATGAGCGTTTATCCAGATTGACATATAATTTTTGTCGTCATAAGGTGCTCAAGATCTATTGAATGTGCTACAAATGCTTTGCCCAAGTTTTTCTTGAGATGAGGATATCATCCTAGTATGTGACTACAAGATAATTTGTGACCCACTACAAGATATCATCTATCATCCTCATGAAAGTTGTCGTTGCATTAGTTAAGCTAAAATGCATGACCAACCACTCAAAATTCCTTCTTCAGACTTGAAGTTTGTCTTCCATACATAAGTTTTCTCAATTGGTACTTGGTGGTACCTAGCTCCATATCAATCTTACTAAAAAATTTGGCATTGGCCTTGCACTGATCAAGAATATCATCAAACCGAGGGATTGGATATCGATTCTTGACAATGATTTTTTTAGAGCTATGTAGTCAATACAAATTCAACATGTCTCATATTTCTTATGCACCAACACAATTGGGCTCCCTCAAGGTCAGGACCTCAATCAAATGTGGCCCTTTTGGATGAGCTTTTGAATCTAAAGTTTGAATTCTTCATTCTATAAAAGAAAGAGTCTATATATTGGGATAAAAAGTAAAGGAGCACCAGATGTCAAATCACTTGAATGCTTGACCTAGCAGTGTAGAGGCACCCCTATAGGTGAAGCAAATGTATTTTTATATTCTTCCACTACCTTATCCACTTGCTTTTGTTGTGTAGAGAGACCCTATGTATAGGTCATGGTAATTGTAGTGATCTTATGTTAACCTTCTGAACGAATCATGAAGAAGAAAAATATCTTGGTCTAAAAGATTGCTTTCTTGCATAACTTTGTTGAGGTCAAGTAAATCGTGGTAGTCAGAACTACCTATGGTACCTTGTAGAGATGACCTCAAAAAATGACAACGACACTATGGGGTCTAGACTCATAAACACCATGATGTTTCCACATATAGGGTTGTCTTAAAAGAACATCAAAAACTTCAAGTGTGGCAACATCACGTAATACCTGATATTTGAAGGACTTGATTCCATAGGGCATGAAACATTGTTGATTGATACTCATGTCTCATATAATTGGCTCAATCAACCAAATGATCACAATCAAAACCCCCCAAAACTTTCCCCCTAAAAATATCTTTCCCCTTTCTTGGTCTTAGATGATATTGACCAAAGGAACTTTGTCCCTCTTCTAAATTATCAAACCTAAGAAAGGGCCTACTTCTGTAATCAACACTAAAAACATAAAAGATCCAAAGTTCTCTTTACCACTAGATCGAGATATGGACTCACTTTCAAATGATCGGATTCATCCCCTTTCTTCACCCTGGGCATCCCATTAGGGTTTTGAAGCCAAAATTGTAGTGATTTGGCTAGTTGCCACAACCCCCAAAACACCATTAAAATTGTTACTAGTGAGAGAGGTAAGAGAAACTAAATGAGACATACTTTTTCCCCACTAGAATTTCTTGATAAAAGGATTTGTAAAATCATTGGAAATGTGACCTTGCACATGACACCTAACACATGTGAAAGACACATTGTAATAAACTAGAACATATGAATTTTATGACCCATATCAATATGCACACTCTTAACCAAGCCCTCCTTAGTGTTCAATTCCACTAATACCTTGGCAATAATATTGAATACACTAGTTTTGAAATAGGGATCCACCGACATGAAATTTCCCAACACATTTGCTAAATTTTCTAGAAATGTTTTTGTCCAAAACTCCAAAGGAAGCCCCAACACTTTCAACCAAATCATAATTTTAATAGATGCTTCAACCATGGTCAAAACATGCATGCCAATGTTTCAAGGATATCAAATATGTACCCTATAACCAACTACCATTTAAGGTTTTATAAGCATTTTCCTTGAATCGAAATAGGAAACCAAGCCAACATCAAGATAAAATATAATAAACATGATCATACCCTATTATGAGTTTCCAAAACTATTACATCCACGAGTTTAAGGTATATGCTAAATTTTTCCTCCCCCAAAAATTTCCTATTAGAACCTTACCCATGTAATCCATGACTTGATCCACTCCCAAATCCTCACCAACTACCATATTAACCCCTACGTCTTTTTCTTGATAAGTATTCTTCGTCTCGTAGGGATCCTTCCATCCTGAGTCTTTACTTCTTTCTCCTTACCTTGGAGGTCTCCACAAGATAACTCCAGATCCAAATTTTCTCCTACAAACCCTACCCCTTTAGCCAAAATTTTGAAAGACCGTTCATCAAACATCAACACCTCTCCTTGATCTTGAATTGAGTTCAACACACATTCCTTATTCACCCCAACCTAATGTTCTAGGAGACCATTGGAATTCTTCATGTCTTTGAATGTATCACATTTCTTAATATCCAATCCAAAGGGAAGTAACCCTCCTTTTAACCTCGATTTTGAAACAAATACCACATTTGACACAACCTTAACTGAATTTCATGGAGAGTAATTAGCCCCTTTAATGCACCGAACCAATGAACCATAACTGAAGTCTAAAACCATAAATTTAGACTTTGGGAGTAATCCCTTTGAAATTGACCAATAATTGACTCTGACATCACCTAACAAGGTCTGTGTACATGCTTTTTCACCCACTTAAGCCTCCAACCCTAATTTTCCTTTGTCCTCACTAGAACTCCCCCTTTATCACCCCAATAAGTTTGAGCTAGGAAACCACTCCCCTAATGAGTCCAAATATCCTCTCCTTCTATATGATCTTCTTAATAATCCACTAATTAGATATCTCCACCTATTCTACCAAAACCCTAACTACTCATCCTCCTTGTGAACAAGTCCATTTGGTTATGATTTTAACAATATTCATATTCATTTTCAATTTTTTAACATTTGAAAAATCATATGATCTTGCTGTACTCATTATAGTATTATATTATTTGAAGTAAACTTATTATAACATTATATTATTCATATTAATGGTATGTTCATTATAAAGTTTATTAAAAAAAGAAGCATATATACATGTGAAGGATGGCAAGATTGTTTTCTATTTAAGTGATTTATTTGATTTAGTTAAAGATTGTTTTCTATTTAAGTGATTTATTTGATTTAGTTAATCTATATGGGAACAATGTTTCCAAAATCTTCACTATACAAATTATAATTAGATATTTAAGGATCTCCCTGTGTAGATGAAAAGATTACAGTTCTTAGCAAAATCCAAGAATAGAAGAGGTTTCTATGGTCCTAAATTGAAAATGAATGAGAGGTTTCTCTTAGTGTCCAGAAGATGAGGGTTTTGATATCTAGAACTGGCCATGTGAAGAACGAGGCTCTTGTATGCAGAAGACAAGGTTTTTTTCTCTGCAAATCCATCAAGCCATGGGAGGAACAAGGCTTCATCAATAGAGGGTTTTGATATCTAGAACTAGCCATGTCAAGAACGAGGCTCAGGCTCTTGTATGCAGAAGACAAGGTTTTTTTCTCTGCAAATCCATCAAGCCATGGGAGGAACAAGGCTTCATCAATAGTACCATCAACAACGAGCATCTATCCCTTCAACGGATTCTATACAAGCCGACTCACCTTACCCATGACATAGCCTCATGGAAGAGTTACGTATCCTTATTTTGTAGGGCACTCTGCATCATACCCCTAGTTTCAAGGAATGTTGCAGCTGACAATTCCTCCCGTGTGTGTTTGTTGGCTAAATTCTTGCAAGAGTTTTTATTGGTTGTATTATCTTTTTGGAGTTTTGTATTACCTTTTTTCCCTCTTTAGGGCTTAACGCATAAGCATATGAATATGCAATGGTGGATATGGCAACGATTTGAGTGTCTGCAAAAAACTATTTCAATTGAGTGCTAGGGTTTGTGGAAAGTCAAGGGAAAATGCATGCTATGGATACTCACAAAGGTCTTTTGTATTCAAATGAAAACGAAAATTATTCAGAAAAGTAGTAAAAGAAAGTTGATGCGACTGTATTTTATGTTCATGTTAATTCTCTTTCAAAGTTATAGTAAATTGCAAAGACAACAATAAAAATACATTACCAATACTTTGCTGCACATCAACTAATATTATGATATGCCCAATATTTCAATTGACACAAGGATTTGAAATATCTAAACAATTTTATATAGTTTTTTTTTGGTAACTTTATCGTATTTTTGAAAAACCTTATTTTATCTTATACAAGAGTTTAGTATTAATTTTTTCAAATTTCTTTTATAATGCAATTTGTTTTTTGCAATCATAACCAAATAGTAATAGAGAAAAAAAAATGAAAGTCCTAGACTGTAACATTATCTTTGATATAAGGCTTAAAAAAATGGAAGTCCTACTTAAAAGACTTCCATTTTAATGTAGGGCTCATTTGTATGATTAAAATTAACACAAGTCGCTAAAAAAGAAGAAGAAGATAGTTATAATAAATTCCAAAAAGATAAATGATTATTTATCAAATCTATGTCCAATAAATAAATACTAGTAACAAAAGAAAATATAAGTAAAATAATCGCAACATATAAAATAGGGTGGACATTTTAATCAAACACCACAAATTTATTTAAATCAGACACCAAAGTTATAATACAAATCAATAAACAATTTATAATACAATTTACATTTACTATGTAAACACATCTTCAAAGTATGAATATATTCATGGTTAATTTTTTAAAAATATCTATGATTTGAATTTACCATCTCACTCCCTTTGTAAGGATTTTGAGTTCATCTAATGTTCTGTGAGTATTGTAGAGGTCATCTATAATAGTCACCATTGTATTAAGTTTTGTAAAGAAAATTTTACTCAAAAAAAACTTTGGCTCAAACGTCCCTATAACTACCATAAAGTGCAGTTCTACGTGATGCTTCTGATAGAAATTCAACTGCACTATACCTGAGTCTCTCAACCACCTATGCACATAATAATAATACTACAAAATTATGTCATCTTTAATGCCATGGAAACTCCAATGCACACTTGGCCTAGATAAAGGAAAGTAATTTAATCAAATTAAGTTTGTTGATGTTTAAAATATGTATATACAATATTATAATAAATATATAATTGTATGAAAAAGGTAAGTATATTTTTATAAATTAAAAAGGAAGATGTGTAATTTTAGGAGTATGGAAGAGGGGAATTTATTGTCTGTTTTTTTTCATGTTATAAGAGGATTATGTGTCATAACTAACATATGATTTCATCGATTTCATCTAGAGTTTTTTGTTTTCAATTAAGAAAAAAAGCGACATGTATGGATTCATATGCATAAATGTGTTGTGTTATCACATTGGAAGTATGTTATTAGTTATTTCTTTCTCAGACACTATTTGGTTGGATCAACTACTGCTCTACATGTAATTGGATGGAAATGAACACAAAATTCACATGTAAATGGTTGGAAATGAAAACAAAATTCACCAATTTTTGGTTCGAGTAAGGAAAAACAATACTTGTATGACCCCATGAATGTTCGTAGTCTATCGAGAGAAAAACACTAAACTCCCAACAATTCAAGAATACTAAACTCCCAACAATTTAATAAGACAACTCTATTCGTCACAGTGACATGGGTTGTGAAAAATGAATTGAGATGACACACAACAAAGGTTAGCGACCCATACATTTATGCCATGGAAGACTTTGCTAATTTTGTTTCCTCCATCAAGTTTTTTCGACCCTGTATCCACCATGAAGTCATTTGCGTCTAGGCCAGGCTTGGCCTACCATCAAAGTCGACGAGCTTAATTGACGACATATACCAAGCTATAATTGTCATAGCAGTGGTCTCAACAAGAATAATTGATTGGCATGCATGCATCAAGATGTCAAATAGAGATGACTAGCATCCTCACAAATATCAAATAGAGTTGACTAACATCCTCATAAATCTCAAATAGAGTTGACAAAGATCCTCACAAGTTGGCCACCACATCAATTGTTTCATCCTCACAAGTTGGCCACCACATTGATTGTTTCGGCCAATGCCTTAGTTAATATTAATAAAGCATTAATAAATGGGGCCCACCTTAATCACTTCCATCCATATGTGGCCTAAAGTTTTGCATTCTCCTCCATGCAAGGTACAAAGATCGATCCTCGATTCCACACTTTCCTCTCCACTTCCATAGATTGTAACGTGTGGTCATAGTCATCGATTGTTACTACCAGTGCCTTAATTAATATTAATTAAGCATTAATAAATGGGGCCCACCTCAAGCGCCTCCATCCATATGTGGCCTGAAGCTTCACATTCTACTCCATTTAAGGTACAAAGATCGATCCTTGCTTCTGCACTTTCCTCACCACTTCCATAGATTGTAATGTGTGGTCATCACAAACTTATGACAACAAGGATCTAATAAGAAGGATCCTTCAAATGACATATCTCCTCATAAGCTCACATGAACATAAGAATTTTGGGGCTAAAAAAAGGGAATTCACGACCCTAGGCATGATAGGTTCCAATTGCAAGTTGTCATTGAAACTATTCCTGCAGCTGGAATCTTCTCTATGTTGTGACTTCTAATCCTTCCACCTTGTAGCGTTCAAGCACTCGAGCAATGACAATAGTCCCCCAAAGGAAAGGACTTGTTTCTCTACAACTCACATATAAACAATAAAAAGGGTCATTTCCTTGACGATACCTCACATGTTCCATAAAAAAATAGATTTCATGATTCATAAGCCTCTTGTTAGCACTTGCCAACACATGCACTCTAGTAATCGGGTAGGTGTTAAATTTCATTAATTTATTCACGCTATCTTAATTTTTATGGGAAAATAAATAAATAAATAAATGAATATATATATATATATATATAATTTCTTAATTTTCGATTGGTTCATAAATTTTGATGGGACATATTTACTCTTGGTGTAAGTGATTTTTTTTCTCTATTTGTCAATGTTGTAAAATAATTTAAAAATACTAATTTCTATGTGGCTCATCCCATGACATTTGCTTTGTCCCCATCAATGCATTGATAATGCATTGGCAATATTATTGATGCACTAACAAGAATAAACAATATTCTCTTAATGAACCGACTAAGGTCTCACTGCATATGCATCTCTGTACACCTGTGACATGCAGTACACCTATGAAATGCATCACAGTGGCTGTGGTGGTGCATATGTGATGTAGGAGCATCGCTCCACCTTAACACGCATGGTGTGCATTTCAGGGAGGAGAAGCACCGCCCTCTCATTTTGCCTCAAGAATCCAAGGTGAGATCTAGGCATTTAATGAAGACAAGCTAGAAGAGAAAGATATTCCTTCACACAAGCTGGAGATAAGGTCACCATTAATAGGCTGACGACAGGGGATATCTACATCTGATTTGGAGCATATTTCCATCATTGTAATTTGCCTTTTCGATAGGCATTTTGTTAAGCCCTAATATTGGCTCATTACCCCTTAATTGGGGCATATTATATTAGTAATGTTATTTTATTTATGTTGGCTTTAGGTCATTAGTTGTAATTATACCTCCTAGTCTCCTATATATACAAGGAGACATTTTTATTTTGAATCATCTTGTACTTGAACATTTAAGTGGGGTAAAAGGAGGTTTCCCCCTCGAAGAAGCTTATTATCTGAAATTATCTCTTTTTCAAGGCGTTGAGTGATTTTTCTGAGGTTTTTCTATGCTATATTGATATTTGGTTCTTAACATATGGTATAAGAGCTCAAGGTCTTGGGGTTTTGCTGCTACATCTGAGACACCTTGGAATTTTCACTATAACTTTTTTTCTACAACCTTTCAGATGGAACGGCTTGGAGGATATTTAGTAGACAGATCAAGGTACGTTGGGTTCAAAATTCATCTCCTGAGGCCTTACACTTTTGAAGATACATCCTGTACAAGATAGGGTTCTGGAATCATCCTGAACTGATTCATTGCGGAATTTTTGCTATAGATTTTTTTATGTAACGTTTCAGACCCTCAACTCCAGAGGATATTTACATAAATTAGTAAGGTATCTGTGGTTAAAATTTCATCTTCTGGGTCATCTTAAATTTGTAGATACACCCTGGGTAAGATAGGGTATCTGACTAGTCTCAAGAAGGTGTTCCAGGTAAAACAATCATAACTTCTTCCTAGAGTATCCAAAATTGAGTGGGACTAGTTTCATTGGATCATTAGACTGATGTAGTATTTTGGGTGTGAGTTTCAGAATTTTATATCCAATTATTTTGTGTGGGGCCGCTATACAAGTGAGATCCTGGAAGGCCAAAAATCATCAAGTTGTGGGAAATTACCATACATTCCACTTAGCACATCCAACTTTGATCCAAGAGCTGTGGCATTTAGAAGAAATATCGAGAGAACTACATAAAAGAAATTTTTCATACCCAGAAGGGCGAGAATTGGGAGATATAATAGAAGAAATATTGTCTACTTGAACCACATCAAAATCCAAAGGTTCAAAAGTGATACTTGGCCAACATGCCACCAAAAGGGAACTTCTACACCAAATAAGCCTCAGAATCCCTCACTTGGACTCTTGATGAAGGTGAAGAAATCGTAGGGACATAAAATGAACTACAAAGAAGATGGATTCAATGGAAGCTATATTTGGATGCACTAGATGGAGGTTTTTAAAAGGGGAGATCATGGAAGTATTGAAAATTTCCTTAACAAAGAGACACACAGTGAAAATGCATCCCATGAAATTCATGATGAGGGACACAAGGAAGGTGAATCAAAGAATGGAAACTCCAACTTTGGTTTGAAGACCAACCACGTTCCCTCGAGATTGATATGAGGAAGTTTGTGTAAGGAACCAATCCACATGGATACTAGGATGGAGAAATTCTTTGATCTCCATAATGTACCACATACACAAAAGGTACAATTTACTTCTTTATATTTAGAACCTATCAATTTGTATGGTAGCGGTGGATTTTTCTCACAAAATCACTCGTCCACTTGGACCAATTTCGGAAGAAATGATAGCACTATGAGGGATATAAGGAGCAATACCTTCTTTGTAATTGATAAATCTCAAGCAAAGGGGTTGAGTTACGAGCACATTGAGAACTTCCAAAGATTGAATATAAAAGGTAACCGATATTCAGGATGATCACTTGATTGTGTATTCATAGGAACTTTAAAAGGATAACGACAAACGAGGTTCACCTTTAGGAACCCAAATCGTGGAGAATGCATTTAAGGTGGAAAGAAATGTTGAAATTAAAAAGGAAATGTAAGTATGGCTACTAGAGGGACCAATCCTAACATCTATGGGGAGGAACAATGCTCCTTCTTCTAAAACACCTCAACCTTCTAGGTTGACACCTCCTTTCAGTGGAAGAAGAAAAAAGTTTATGCTTTAAATGTGACGACAAGTCTGATGGGGACATAGGTGTGGTGAGAAGAAGGTATTCTACATAGATTGTGAAGAGGAAGAAGAACAAGAACAAGAACCATCTCAAGATGAAAGCATTGAAGCAATTTAAGATGGAAGAGTTGACTCCACAATATCGTGTAATGCATTGTTGGAATTATCACTCCTCAAACCCTCAAGATCGGAAGGATACATCAAAAATAAGTTAATAGTCCTAGTGATTAGAAAGTGAGTACTCATAATTTCATTCACTATAAATTAGTCAAAGATCTCAATTACTTTGTATATCAAGTTCAGGAAGTTTCAAGTAATGATTAGAGATGGAGGAACTATCAATTGCTTTCGAGGAAAATACAATAAAAGATCGAAATCTTACTATGGGGGAATATGTAATGAATAGTCCAATGATTTCTATACCCATGGGTGGAGTGGAGATGTTATTACTAGGAATCCAATGGTTACAATCATTACGAGACAATGACTTTTTTAATTTTTCAAGAACTTTCATGAAATTTTTAGTGGAAAGAAAAGAAATTGAGTTAAAATTATCATAGAAACTTCGATTAAGGTGAGAGATAAGCTCTAGCGACATGACAAAATTATTATTGAAAAGGGACATCCAAGGCTATTGCACAACTATGCTCACTATATGTTCAAACATCTAAGCCATCCCTATTCCTCAAGATCGAAGGATCATTGATAAGCATTCAAAGGTATTTGAAGGCTTCCCAAGGTCTTCCACCCACTCAGAGAAATCATGATCATTAAATTCACCTAATTCACAGGAGTGTTCCTCCTAACATCGAGGCATCTGACACCCATACGCCTAGAAGAGTTAAATTGAGCACATGGTTGAAGAAATGTTAGAGGTTGGCATTATTAGACCTATCAAAGTTCTTACTCTGCACCCGATTAGTGTTAATGATATTCAAGAAAGATAGTTCATGGCGTATGTGTGCAGATTATAGAGATCAACAAGATCACTATTAAAGAGATAAGTCTCCCATTCCGTCATTGATGAATTGTTAGATGAACTACATGGAGCAATATATTTCCAAAAATTGGATCTCTGTTCGAGGTATCCTTAAGGTCGAGAATGAAGAAGAAGATATCCCAAAAGAAACATTACGAACTCATGAAGGCCATTATGAATTTTTGGTCATGCCTTTTGGCCCTTCCGATTACACCTTCCACATTCCAAAGGGTTGATGAATTCCATTTTCAAGCCCTTCCTTCGAAATTGTGTTAGTATTTTTTGATGATATACTAATCTATAGCAAGTCTTGGGGAGGATCATGTCGCGACATGTTGACAAGGTGCTACAACTACTAAAGAACAACAACTATATGCAAACCATCCAAATGTTTCTTTGGAATTAAAGGAGGTAGAGTATTTAAGGTCATATTGCTTATCTCATGAAGGTGTCAAGGTAGACCCTAACAAGATTAAAGGCCATGATGAATTTGGGCCGATTCCCAAAACATTAAAAGAATCTTAGAGGATTTTGGGTTTGGCAGGTTACTACTACCACAAGTTTGTTGAACTATGGAAGAATAGCGGCACCTTTACTGACACTAACTAAGAAGGATGCATTTTCATGAACACAAAGGCAACTAAGATTTTGAACAACAAGAGGTGATGTGTAAAGCTCCGGAGTCTTGACCACTCTAGACTTACAAAACCTTTATTGTGGGATGTCTTGTGATGCCTCAGTAGGTGTAGTGTTGTCCTAATGCGAGAGGGAAGGCCCCTGGCTTTTTGAAATTCGACCACTCAAAGGAAAGGGACTTACAGAAACCCATTTATGAGAAGAAATGATGGAAATACTACATACATTGAAGAAATGGTGTCCTTACACCTAATAGGTAGAGCACTTCAAGGGTCAAAAGCAGATCATGATAGTCTTAAATACTTCTTGGAACAAAAGACTATCTTCAAAGAACAACAAAAATGGGTAACAAAGATGTTAGGTTATGATTTTAAATGCGTCTATAAAGGGAAGCAAAATGTTGTGGCAGATGCACTCTCAAGAAAGGATGAAGATGTTGAGGCCTTTCTCTGTGCTATCTCAATCATCCAATCCGATTGGATAATAGAAACCAATGGATGAATGGAAGAATGATGAAAAAAGCGTGTACTCTCATTCAAAGGAGTTCTGTGAGGATTCCGATGATCGAGATACATTTACATGGAAAATGATTCACTATGAATTTACCTGGTCGCTTATATTTATGTAGAAATCCCAACTCAAACAAAATGTACTAGTGGAATTTCACACCTCTCCATTAGGAGGGTACTCAGGATTTTTGAAAACCACCATAGAGTGAAGAGTTTTGGGATGGCCTTAAAGCGATGTTCAAAAGGTTTGTGGTAGAATGTTTGGTTTGCCAACAAAATAAAAGGTGAAACGAATTAAGACCCCAGGTCTTTTTGCAACCATTATCCATCCCAAATTGACTCGGGGAGGAGTTTCCATGGATTTCATCTGAGGGTTATCAAAGTGAAGGAAAGAAGTGTCATCATGGTGATTTTTGATAGATTGACCAAGTACACACACTTTTTGTGCACTCTCTCATCCCAGCCTAAAGAAGCTAGATACAGGTTGCCACCGCATTCATGGAAACCCAGTTCAAAAGCTACATAGCAGCCCAAAGATTATTATAAATTGTGAGAGATCCCATCTTCACTAGGCAGTTTTGGACAAAATTTTTCTTGTTTTGTTACTCAATTGGATCATAGCTTATCCTATCATCCTCAATTTGATGGACAAACCAAGATAATGAAAAAAATGCAGGCTACCTTAGTTGCTGTCTCACGATAAACAAACAAATGGTTCAAATGGTTACCCTTGGAAGAATGGTGAGGTATAGCACTTCCTTTCATCTTGCCAACAAAAATACCATTTATGGCACTTTATGGATACCACCCCTCCTTCCATCACTTCTTCTCTAAAAAGAAAAATCTAAGGTTCAAGCGTTGGAAGATCACATCCCGAGGAATCAACAACAAGAAGTTCTCCAAATCTTAAGGACAACTTGACCATGGCACAAAATCGCATGAAGCAACAAGTAGATCCATTCATAGTGAAAAGAAGTTTTGAAGTAGGGGGATTGGGTATTTTTTAAGACTACAACCATACACAAGGGATGTCCCTCAGAAAAACAGAAGCCAACAACCATACAAACAGATGTCCCTCAAGCAAGCCAAGAAGGATAATAAATTATCACCAAAGTACTATGGCCCTTATAAGGTGTTTCAAAAGATTGGTACTATGACATACAAATTGGAGCTGCCTACATCTTCACGAGTACACCCAGTTTTCCATGTTTCATGCTTAAAGAAGGTTATAGGAGACAATATCCCAGTTCAAACTATATTTCTAGAACTTGACGAGGAAGGAAAAATCATATTGGAGCCTGAATCCATCACTAACACAAGAATTCGCCAGCTGAGGAATAGATCCATTTTAGAGTATCTCATTAAATGGAGGAAACTACCGGCTAAAGATTCCACTTGTGAAGATGAGTCTTTTATACAGAAGCATCCAGAGTTACTCAAGCATTGTGGACAACACTTGTCTCAAGGGGAGGGGCATGTTAATCCCTAATATTGGCTCATTATCCCTTAATTGGGTCATATTATATTAGTAATGTTATTTTATTTATGTCGGCTTTAGGCCATTAGTTTCAATTATACCTCCTAGTCTCCTATATATACAAGGAGACATTTTCATTTTGAATCATCTTGTACTTGAACATTTAAGTGGGGTAAAATGAGGTTTCCCCCTCGAAGAGGCTTATTATCTGAAAATATATCTTTTTCAAGGCGTTGAGTACTTTTTCTAAGGTTTTTCTATGCTATATTGATATTTGGTTCTTAACACATTTTGAATGGTGATTTGACACCACTAATTTAGCTTGCTAGGGAAGCTCATTGAGCCCCTCTTGTATAAATATTTGTATTGATGCCAAGAAGAGGTTGTTGTTGGTCGGTTTGTAAGGAGAAAAATATAGAGACCTGAGCATCAGTTGTAGATCAGACTCCACCATTGTAATTTGGCATTCTGCCATTAATAGAAAATAACAGTTTTTCCTGTTTCCAATTTCTGTGTAATGGATGTTGTGTCATGAATTCCTTTTACATGCGTTTAAATTGTAGATGAATGTTAGAAATCTTCTGCAGGGATAGAGATACAATTTTCTATCCGAGAGTGTGTTGATTTAAGTCTGGTTCTATAGGATAAGTGCAAGGAGTGCGCGACGGAGAAAGGAAACTCTGTAAGCCGACACAAGGAGTGCGTGTTTGAACTCAGTGGAGTCAGAAGAGAAGCTACCAGGAGGGAACACTAGATTAATTCAAATAATTAGGGAGAAATTTCAAGGTGGTTTAATGCCTTGGAAAGAAAGGTTGTGTGAGAGAAAGAACAACTCAGAGTTACTAACACTCTGAAATACTCTGCAAAGAGGGAATCGAGTTAGTGTGAGCATGCACAGAAGAAAAACAGTTGGAGGTGTTGGAGAACCCTAGAATTTTTGAACATTCTGGTGAAGGAGGGCTTTGCAAGAAGTGCATCGACAAAGGAAATGAGACGCCTTAAACCTTTCCCTAAGGTGAAAGGAGAAGTCGTTGAGAAGCTTAGCCGAGCGCAAGGAGTGAGCCCAAGATACTGTAAGTCCATCTTACAAGCTCAGGAAGCAGAGTAAGAGACTTCCAGGAGGGCAAGAAGAAGAAGTCCACTGAAGGACGCAAGGGAACTGGGAACCTTAGAGGTTTTCAAGCCGAGAAAAATTGCAGAAGAGTCCGCATAAAGTTCTTCAAGGAGTGCAGAAGAAGTTTGAGAACAACCTAAGTCTCGAAAGAAGGTGAAATTGCGCTAAGTGTGCAAAGGATTCAAGGACTAGCCAAATTCCAAACATAGAGAAATCATCCACCGTCGAGGAGGAGACAGGTGTCAGAAGATCGAGAGGTTTGGGAGAAGGAGCTTCAGAAAGTTTGCTGGAAGAAAACAAAGGTCTTCGCGAAGTCGCGAAGAGCGATTTCATTTTGGATTGTTGGATCCAGAGGGCACGTGCAAGAGATCCACGCAATTCGGGATAAGTCAAAGAGTGAACACCTGAGACATGAACTCACATAAGTGATCATAGCTGTTGATTGCGAGAGGAATGCTAACCGTAGATTGGTCCCAAAGTATTCACCGATTTAGAAATCGAGAAAGAGGAGCAAGACGCTTGTAAAAGTCCCAAAGCCCAGGGTCGCGAAGGGAGCTAGCTCACGATCATAGTCCATGGTCACATCAAAGAAGAGGGTCTGCAGGTGCCACATATCCTGCGCCAGAAAAAGGAAGGACCTGTGATACAAGGTTCGAGTTCCAGGTAGGAATCTAAGGATTTGCTTTGACTTAGTGCAATGAACGACCCTAAACTGGGAGGTCGATGTCAATATGAGATAAATACCAAAGAATGAAGTTAAACCAAGTGAAGAGAAGTCTAAAGTGGCAGTGGTGGTGCACATGAGATAGAGACCAAAGAATGAAGTTAAACCAATTGAAGTGAAGTTGAAAGATAATTGAATGAAGTGATCCGAAGCCCTCAATCAATGGGTTGATTTATTTAGAAGAGAAAATCTAAAGATGCATGAATGATTCGGGTTGCTTCTTAATACATACACAATACATCCTATCATGATAATTATTCTTTCATTTGATTTCTGAAACATTCTTCAAAATAATCATTCTTTAATAGTGATCATGGCTAGAGTATAAACATTGAAAAAAATATCCTCAAGAATAAGCGACATGTCGAGTTCTGTAATACAAGCATGCAATCTGTTGTCATTGAAAAGCACATGTAGATATCTCTCAAGGAAGAACAATGTATCCATAGACACACATGAATGATGGATCAAATAAGATACAATTTATGAATTGAGGTTGCATATACTGCATACACAATATATCCTATCAAGGAAAAATGAATGAAGATTCAAACGTTTAATCCACAAAATTAAGATTTTTTTCTTAGTGCATTAGATTTGTTTCTTGTGTCAAATAAAACCTTATGAGAAGGCATATCACAAACATTCACTGCTCTATTAGAAAAATTAGAGGGTTTAACTATTGAAATTTCTTTTGGCACTTTTGGTTTGCTGCCTTATTGAGTCATATTTATCTAGTTTATGCTCTATACCTAATAATGTCCTTTGATCTTGAGACCAAAAGTCACACAACTTGTAATCACCATGATTTCAAGTATTTATTTAGCTTAATCACTCACTATCTAGATTTATGCATCTTTTCCTTCTGTGTCAATGATATGCATGTTTGGATTCTAGTCAATGTCCATTATATTTTTTTCCCAATATTTCTTTAATATGATTTGAATTTTTTATGTGTAATGTTGTTATCTTCCCTTCAAATTCATATCTCCTGGTTGAAGGTGATCCGACACGAGAAAATGTACTATCTCTCCATTACCATTCTTCCGAATCAAGCAAACATCCTCATAAGGTAGAAAAATATTGGGAAGGTAGGACTTAACTAGTGAATATATGCAATTTTTATATATAACAACTGCATTTCAAAACCCAAATTCACCTAAAAACCTTAATTAGAGTGACACTATATCCTAAAGGTGTTGAGTAAAATCATGAAAATATGAATACCTAGAGGCTTGGATTCATTAGAAACCATGATGGGATCATGAAGAGACTGGTCATTAGTTTGATGATTGGAATGCCATTGTTTTAAGAAATGTCCATAGGGGATCCTAATTTCTCATTGATTCAAGGTAGTCTATGTAGCTAGATAGAGAAGACAACAACAAAATGGTTTGAGGAAGTATTCACAAGTGATTACTTTATCTAGTCACCATACTTGTAACGTCCTCCTCGTTACGTCAACAACTCTGATAACCGGTGCAATTTTTTTTTTGTTTTTGTTAAAAGGTGGTGTGCGCGTGTACAAGGAAACACCCCCAATTGAACCTGCGTCGCCACTCGACGACGAAAAAGACGCAACCATGAAGAACATAACAAGATGACAAGGACACAAGACAACAACTGCATTCAAAACGACGGTCAACGACAATAAGTAAAACTGACTAACTTCCCATCCGTCCTACCCTGCAAGGTTAGGACCTCCAAGAC
This sequence comes from Picea sitchensis, assembly GCA_010110895.2. Classification (NCBI taxonomy): domain Eukaryota; kingdom Viridiplantae; phylum Streptophyta; class Pinopsida; order Pinales; family Pinaceae; genus Picea; species Picea sitchensis. The sequence continues at coordinate 230,407 of SNQJ01S0041985.1, forward strand.
ACATAAGTAACGCTCAAGCCCAGGTTCCCATCGATTTTAACCATTTAAGGTCTCAAGGCTGGCGACTGTTCTGAGGAACATGGAGGTGCCTACATCCCACCCGACGCAAGCAGACCAACACACAAAGCTTACGACCTAGCACAAATGAATTTAAACAAGGGACTACCATCTACAAGATTCCTAAGGCCATTTCATCGCGCTACCTTAGATTATAAGTTTTCATCAAGGTACCCTCTAGTTCTGCAGTGAAGGACCTTAAGGTGCAAGTACGAACTTGACTGGATTTAGCCTTTAACAATATAATTAATCGTTATACTCGCAAACCTTGTATAGTTTCCAATATCATTTAACGCAGTGGCTGTCATCTAGTCTACAACCTAAATCAATTTACGCTATGTTCTAAGATCGTTCAATGCAAACATTAAAAATCCACAATAACATTAACGCAATAATCTGAATTGACACATAAACAATAGATAGTTATGGACTAACATTTAATGCAACTAGGCCGTATTTACAATCCATACTCAGCGCAAAATTCTAAAATCATCATGACACAACCTCTCTCTTTTCTTATGAGATATTATCTAAGTTAATAAAATATCATGATAATATAATAAAATGATAAGATGAATTTAAGGATCCAAATGATAAAAGTCAAGAAAAGGATTTATTGTATAATTAAAAGGAGTAGGACATTATTAAAATAGAGGAAAACTAAATTATTATCAATTTTGATTTGAAGGAAAATCTAATATAACACTTTAGATATTCTTATTACAATAAAATATTTCTATTGTGATAGAAGATTCCTTCATCAAAATCACTTTAAATTTTCATAAATACTAAGCATTTGGAATTTCATAAGTAGCATGATGTACCACTTAGATTTGCATTACTTTCATGTATAACATAATATACCATTTTCCACATTTGAACTTTCATGAGTATCATAATATACCACCTTTACATATCACCTTAACAATAAAATTAGTCACCAACATTAACCACCGTGTCAATTTACACTATTCACAACAGTAAAAAGGTAGTAGCATTTCCACTAAACGACAATAACCTTACCCTATGGTCTATATATAAGGATAACCTCATATGTCCAAAATTAACGTCATAATTAAATTAACAATTATGCAGGAATTACTATTTGACCCTCATTTTAGCCCTGTCATGTGAATATGTGATACTAAATTGCAATAATGAAATAGAAGTGCAAAATAATCATACCATTACTAAATTTAACTAAATCCTTTATGTTAAATTTAATTTAATCCTTCTTGCTATACCTGTATAAGCAATAAGTGAGTGTGACAGTGCCATTTATGGAATTATTCACTTTATGTAAAATAATTAAAGATCCCAATTTTTCCATTTGCTCATTTAACTTATCAACATATCAAATTCACTGAGTGATCAAGAGAAGATAGGAATTAATAAGTTGTCTACAATTTCAAGTGAAGTAGGGCCGCAACATAACTATTTCATTGAATTGATCAAGAGCATACGCAGACTAATACATGGTTCACCATTTCAAATTACTACAGCAATGAAATAATACTGTAACAATGCTGGACCCCCGCACATCAGATTATAACAACAAAACTACAAATTCAGAACATATTTAATATTAACAATAAAGGTGAATTATCCGTTTCTGAGTCCAACCGAACTGTTTTATACATGGCACAAATTCCCAGAAGGTAGAAGGGTTAGTATGTCGAGGTAAAAGTGAAAACGCACCCCGAATTTCACTGGCAGCGTTAGGTGAAACTGACAACTGGAAGCGTGGCTGTTACAGACCACGCCCTGGACATTCTCTCCACGCGAATTCATTAGGGAAATGAATATAGACCGACAGGAGGTTAAGTTCTGAGATATTTTTTTTCTTTTTCTCGTCCGAAAACAATCTGGGCGTACAGGGCTGACTTGTTACTTAATTTAAGCACTCATTACAATAAGTAGCTGGCTGGAGGAGTCTTGACCACTAAAGGAATGGTTCCTTATTGACCTGGCAGCACGCTGGCGCTTCTAGTCTAAATAAAGGACAATCACCGCCGTCCTCTCCACATGCACACCGGCACGCCTGAACTGTTCACCGAACTGTCATCACCTTTCGTAAATTAACACACAAATCGAATGCAATCTTAGGCATCCTTCCTTTTTGTCGGGCAGAGGCTGAATAAGGAGATCGTTGATTAAATGGTATACGCCCAACTGGCATGCATCAATCCGTCAATCATGCAGCTCTAACTGTTCTGCTAAGGGTGAAATCAGCATGAAGGATATCTTACCGCATTAACCAAATCTGATCACAGTCATGGTCATTATTAAAACTGAAGAGGGGAAACGTGCACAGCACTAAAGAGCCACTATGACACTCTCTGGTAGGACACGACACCCACAGGTAGAGTGCGGATTTGCAAGAATACCAAATTAAAAAAATAAGATGCGGGTAAAACTCTAAGATGCGGGTTCGAAGGGCGGTTGTATCCTCCACAAAACACATAGATACAAATCCCCAGGAAAACAGACATTAGAGGTCGAAACGCGGGGGTATACGCTAGCGAATTAAACACAAAAAGGAAAAGAAGGGTGAAAGAGACCCGCGTGGGTATCTTTTCCATATCGCGCAAGGCACTTACCTCGAAAGCAGAACGAAGTGGGTGAGAATACGTGGCCGTATCCTCCATCAAACACGACGACTCAGCACTCCAAAAATGTCGAGACGAATTAACAGGAAAAACGTGAACTAGGTGGTTGGGAGACGCGAGGATACCCTCCACCCAAAACAGGCACTCAGAGGCACGAACTGGCAGGAAAAACGTCTGTACAACACTATCTAAAATAGTGCGCTGAACCAACACTTACCTCGGTATCAAAGATACGATTTTACAAAAAGGGTTTACACAGCCACTACAGAAACAGCCGCAGGGATAAATAAAGTTTCCACTCAGACGACTCCCGGAGGATAACTAGTTGTAATTTTTTTTTTCAATAAAAACACGAATTGGGAGAAAAATAAAATTTCACAGCGACTGCAATTATTAACATTCCCATACGCTAACGATCAAGCCCTTTAGGTTAAAACGCCATGACTGTCGAGGTAAAAGAGCTACTCAATGAATAATTAAAAGTGCTACCCGAACCATATGTTGCGCTGTCAAAATTTGCCGAGACCAGCCTGCACACCCACCGGAAGCCTGGGGCTTAGTGCTTAAGATTTACCGGTGTAAAGGTATAGAAGCAACGTAGTCAGTAGTAAAATTTTGTGAGCCATGGCGCGGTGTTCAAAGAGCTCCGACTAAATGTTGTTTAGCCTAAAAATTTCTGCTGTCGCTGGATTCATTTTTCTTTTTCGTTTTGGCTTATTATTTTTCATTTCCTCAAATTGAACTGAACACAGTGAGAAGCAAGGATATAAAATACTACATGTGAAATTCCGCTAACCCTCATTCCTTTAAATATAATTTATAGAAATTAAACCCTCATCCGTGGCAACATTAACAGCCTATTTTTATCCATGAAGCATAAAACCAACATCTAAATTTTCAGACACAAACACAGACTAGCATTCATCCAAATCAAAACATACCTTGGCCTGTTCGCCCGCTCCGGATGGCATCCGCGCGCTCCTTGATGCTCCCGCTTGCTGACCGTGAAGAACTCACCGGTACCTCCTAGCCAAACGCTAGGGGTACTCTCCTTCC
>SNQJ01S0041985.1:234284-250925 GCA_010110895.2 Picea sitchensis
ACTTTCATGAGTATCATAATATACTACCTTTACATATCACCTTAACAATAAAATTAGTCACCAACATTGATCACCGTGTCACTTTACACTATTCACAACAGTAAAAAGGTGGTAGCAATTCCACTAAACGACAATAACCTTACTCTATGGTCAATATATAAGGATAACCTCATATGTCCATAATTAACATCATAATTAAATTAACAACTATGAAGGAATTACTATTTGACCCTCATTTTAGCCCTGTCATGTGAATATGTGATACTAAATTACATTAATAAAATAGAAGGGAAAAATAATCATACCATTACTAAATTTAACTAAATCGTTTATGTTAAATTTAATTTAATCCTTCTTGCTATACCTGTATAAGAAATAAGTGAGTGTGACAGTGCCATTTATGGAATTATTCACTTTATGTAAAATAAATAAAGATCCCAATTTTTCCATTCGCTCATTTAACTTATCAACATATCAAATTCACTGAGTGATCAAGAGCAGATATGAATTAATAGGTTGTCTACAATTTCAAGTGAAGTAGAGTTGCGACTTAACTATTTCATTGAATTGATCAAGAGCATACACAGACTAATACGTGGTTCACCATTCAAATTACTACAACAATGAAATAATACTGTAACGATGCTGGACCCCCGCACATCAGATTATAACAGCAAAACTACAAATTCAGAACATATTTAATATTAACAATAAAGGTGAATTATCCGTTCCTGAGACCAACCGAAATGTTTTATACATGGCACAAATTCCCAGAAGGTAGAAGGGTTAGTATGTCGAGGTAAAAGTGAAAACGCACCCCAAATTTCACTAGCAGCGTTAGGTGAAACTTACAACTGGAAGCGTGGCTGTTACAGACCACGCCCTCGACATTCTCTCCACGCGAATTCATTAGGGAAATGAATATAGACCGACAAGGGGTTAAGTTCTGTGAGATTTTTTTTTCTTTTTCTCGTCTGAAAAAAATCTGGGCGTACAGGGATGACTTGTTACTTAATTTAAGCACTAATTACAATAAGTAGTTGGCTAGAGGAGTCTTGACCCTAAAGGAATGGTTCCTTATTGACCTGGCAGCACGCTGGCGCTTCTAGTCTAAATAAGGGACAATCACCGCCGTCCTCTCCACATGCACACCGACACGCTTGAACTGCTCTCCGAACTATCATCACCTTTTGTCAATTAACACACAAATCGAATGTAATCTTAGGCATCCTTCCTTTTAGTTGGGCAGAGGCTGAATAAGGATATCGTTGATTAAATGGTATACGCCCAGCTGGCATGCATCAATCCGTAAATCATGCAGCTCTAACTGTTCTGCTAAGGGCGAAATCGGCATGAAGGATATCTTACCGCATTAACCAATCTGATCACATTCATGGTCGTTATTAAAACTGAAGAGGGGAAACGTGCACAGCACTAAAGAGCCACTATGACGCTGTCTGGTAGGACACGACACCCACAGGTAGAGCGCGGATTTGCAGAAATACCAATTTAAAAAATAAGATGCGGGTAAAACTCTAATATTCGGGTTCGAAGGGCGGTTGTATCCTCCACAATACGCATATATACAAATCCCCAGGAAATCAGTCATTAGAGGTCGAAACGCGGGGGTATACGCCAACGAATTATACACAAAAAGGCAGAGGAGGGTGCACGAGATCCGCATGGGTATCTTTTCCATATCGCGCAAGGCACTTACCTCGAAAGCAGAATGAAGTGGGTGAGAATACGTGGCCGTATCCTCCATCAACACAATGACTCAACACTCCAAAAATGTCGAGACGATTTAACAGGAAAAATGTGAACTAGGTGGTTGGGAGACGCGAGGATACCCTCCACCCAAAACAGGCACGCAAAGGCACAAACTGGCAGGAAAAATGTTTGTACAGCACTATCTAAAACAGTGCATTGAAGCAACACTTACCTCGCTATCAAGGATACAATTTTACAAAAAGGGTTTACACAGCCACTACAGAAACAACCGCAGGGATAAATAAAGTTTCCACTCAGATGACTCCCGGAGGATAACTAGTAGTAAACTTTTTTTTTCAATAAAAACACGAATTGGGAGAAAAATGAAATTTCACAGTGACTGCAATTATTAACATTCCCATATGCTAACGATCAATCCCTTTAGGTTAAAACGCCATGACTGTCAATCGCTACGAATATCAACTACTCAATGAATAATTAAAAGTGCTACCAGAACCATATGTTGCACTGTCAAAATTTGTCGAGACCAGCCTGCACACCCTCTGGAAGCTCGGGGCTTAGTGCTTAAGATTCCCCGGTGTGAAGGTAGAGAAGCAATGGAGTCAGTAGTAAAATTTCGTGAGCCATGGTGTGGTGTTCAAAGAGCTCCGACTATATGTTGTTTAGCCTAAAAATTTCTGCTGTCGCTGGATTCGTTTTTCTTTTTCGTTTTGGCTTATTATTTTTCATTTTCTCCAATTGAACTGAACACAGCGAGTAGCAAGGATATAAAATACTACATGTGAAATTCCACTAATCCTCATTCCATTAAACATAATTTATAGAAATTAAACCCTCATTCGTGGCAACATTAGCAGCCTATTTTTATCCATGAAGCATAAAACCAACATCTAAATTTTCAGACACAAACACATACTAGCATTCATCCAAATCAAAACATACCTTGGCCTGTTCGCCCGCTCCGGATGGCATCCGCGCGCTCCTCGATGCTCCCGCTTGTCGACCGTGAAGAACTCACCGGTACCTCCCAACCAAACGCTAGGGGTACTCTCCTTCCCCCTCAGCCCCCCGAGCCGCAAAGGGGCCACACACAATCCAGACGGTAACTAGCTTCCCAGCTCGCCTCCAAGGCTGAGCTACCACTCAAGTTAGCTGGGAAATCCCCAACTCCCACAAGCAATCAGTGCCGTTATCATTTTGGCAGCATAACAATACTCCAAAGTAGCCCCCCTTTCCTTTCCCCCATCCCTCTCTTTTATCCTCTTTTCTTGACCTAATCCCATTAGGTTTTCCCCCAAAACCCTAAATCCCCCCTCTTTTTAGTTCCCCCCCCCTTTTATTTATTTATTTATTTTTATNGTCAATCGCATCATAATCAAGTATAAATGGTCTAACATCATAAAAGTCCAGATCACTTGCGAGCAAGTGTCCTCAAATAATAAGTTTTCTCAGTGCGCCAGAGCGGGATGTTACAATACTAGAATGTTGCAAGCCCTATGAAATTTTATTGCAACATTTAAAACAAAATATGTCAATATTTTTTGAATTTAAATAAAGTTATAGGAGATTCCCTAAAAATATCTCATTCTTTCCCTTCCACTAAAGCATCGATCTTCATACAAAGCACATAGAAAGAGAACGATCACTAAAGGACCTCAAGATTATCCATTTCCCACTTTAATGGAACATACATCCACACGAGAAACACCACAAGCTAAAATAATTGGCAAGGTCGGAATATTTTTCATATTGGTCCGTGAGAAATCAAGGATATTTTACTTAGAATAATCAAATCTATCTTCTTCACATAAACCATGTTTGTGTCTTTTGAGCTACATGCCACCAAATATTTCTCTAGACCCCTAAACCAATCACTGGAGGCTTGTGGATCTGTACTCTCTCCACAATCTTAAAAGAAATAATATGATCACTGCATTGACTACCAACCCCCCTTCACTTCTGGTACGATGAGTCTCTTCAATGGAAATCATCCAGGATGTGTCAAAGCTTGTGACATACCCTACAACAAAAAAGGTTTAAGATTCTCATAGTCAAGCTATCAAATCCATTTTGTCTCACCCCACACTAGCATGATCTAAGCAAGGATACCCCTGTTTAGGTTCATGAAAACTGGAATTGAAGGCACTCCTTCCATTTCTAAATATTCATACACTTTTTCACTTCAACCAACTAATAGAACTTTGAAAGTTGAAATGCACTTACACTAGTGTTTTCAAATCATATCTTTATTAATAAATGACAACACGAAAACCCATTCTGCTGGCGATTTCCAATAGCTAACAAAAGTAAATACTTAATACCTTAGTCTCCATGCAAATGGATGATGTGTGCGAGTGTCGTGGGAGCCTATAATTCAACATGCATAGACATGTTTAGTAGCAATATCAAAATTTATGTAGCTCTAAGTCTAGCAAACAACACAAACACCAATTTCTAATAGTTAATGAAAGTAAATGCTTTTCCAAATTCAATGCCTTAGCCACCATGCAGATGGTCGATGTGTTGGGTGCACTAAAGCTCATGGCCTTAGTTGTATACAATACTTTAATAAGTGTCACCACACATCAAGGTTAGTCTTGGAATTTGACCTACATGCCCCTCTCAAGGGTTGCATCCTTGAATGCTTCTTGCACATAGCCTTGGATGGCTCTACCATGTAGCCTTGGATAGTTATACATGGTGGCCTTGACTTGGGATTCAATTCTATTTCTCATGGGCGATTATTTTATATATCATTGGGATTGGTGTGATTTGGAGCTAGTACCCACTCTACTCATACTAACCTCCTACGTCGAGCAATGGATGTATTGTCCTGAAGGAATCAATGTCATGAATAATATATCCTGCAACTTTGAAAATGCTAATGTCTCTGAAAGATTCATGACTGATTACAGTGAAACTAACTCTTCCATGTTGATTTTGCTAATAAAATATAATAATAATAATCATAGGTTGATGAGTTGGTGGACATTGGAAGTAGGTGCAGGTCAAGCCAGAGAGGGGACACCTCTACGTGAATGATAGAGATGAAGGCCACATCATACATGTGAGTGTTTGGCTGTGCCAAATGAAAAATAACATTAGGTTTTGTTTTCCTATTAGGAAGAGTGGTTGGCCGCACTTACCCCCGTGTAAAATCTCACCTCGTTCATTGGGAGTTTCACACCTGCATTGATCAAATCTGTGCTCTAGATGCCTTCTTGCATTAAATTAAATTAGAAAAAAATACTAGTTTAATCATTTGGTGCCTCTAAGCATAAGCACTAGAAATCATAAGTGTTGAAAATAAAATTCACACTCCAATTACCATTTCCAACATGCCTTTCAAACTAAATGACGAACACCCTTTGAGAATTTGGTATTAACTACTTACATTGTTATTCTGTAACGATGGCTTCATGTCTTACTTATGTTGTGTTGTCATTATCACTAATTCCTTATTACAAGTACGTAAGTGAACATATATTATAGTGATTTTATATGGTTACCTTGTTTCCCTTGATGGAAAAGATTCCATTTTTATCCCATTCCAATGATCACTAATTGTAACTTGCCTCTAAGGGGTGGATAAATTTTGCAAAGATAAAATTCTTGGTTTCCGATTGAGTAATGGTGACATTGTTAAGTAACCATAGGATTTTGTGTAGAGGCAGATGACATAGATGATGTGGTGGCAGACAACTGTGCGTGGAGTTCATTATTTCTTTCGAGTTGTCTTGTCAATATTGGTTGTTTCCCTTTTTTAAGAGAAGTTGTGGTGCATTGATTTACTTACTGCTTAACATAACTGAGATCATTTATTTCAGTCCATTCTAACTATGCCACACAACTACATTTTCCAAAGAGAATTTGTAGATATGTGGACATTACGCCTCACAACACCCACAAATTCCAGCAAGTGAAAGAGGTAAAATATCTTCCACCTTAAAAAAGTTAAGACTTTTCAAGATAGTTTCATGATGAAAGTATTCATCAATTAGGTAAACTTATATGTTCCAAAAAATTCCTATTAAATTTGGAAAATAATCTTCACAAAAGTTTGTAATAAAAAATAAATAAATAATTCCACCAAAAATAAGTTAAGTGTGGAATAAAAAATGTAAGTAGTTATTTCTTTGACTTTTAATAAAAAATTTGTTGGTTGTAGTAAAATAATTAACAACAATGAAAAAATGATGAAACATGTTATGTCATGCAAATCTCACTATAATTCCTATGTTTTGAATGCTTTTAATAATCATTATATTTGAATATCTTATGAAAGTTCATGATTCTCACTCCCATTTCTACAAAGCTAACCTACTCCTTGTAAAACACTTAATTGTTTTATGCATATCTTTTGATTTCATTCCCTTAGGGGGTGCCCACATGAAATTATGAAGTAGGTGTCTCAACATAGACTGAACGGAATTAATACCCAATTGTTCATTAAGGAAAATCCTATGCCTTGCATCAAATGGGAATAATAATCATGACCCTTAATAGCAACATCTTTCTCAATAAATCTCTTAGGCCTAAAGGTCACCAAGTCCTTCCATAGAATTGGATCCCCAATAATAGCGCACACATTTATAGGTACATTGGATCCTTTGGGTATATCCTCGCCACCTATATTGACACTCTATGTTGCTTTAGGTGGAAGTATTATAGGAGTGGGTGGATGCAAGCAGAGGGCCTCTTTTGTGATGCACTGCAGGTATGGTAGATGAGGAAAACCAATGTCATTGACCACTCTTTCTATCTCTTCCTATACTTTCAATTGATTTTGTGGATTACAAACAAGTTCAACCATGGCCTATTCTATAACTATTGTTGTTGTATTCATACCCACTGTGATCATATCCTGTGATACACCATAGGAAACAACTTATTGTATTTGTATGATGAATTGGTAATGTTGAAGAAACAAAGATAACAAAGGACAAAGACACTTTATAATGGAAGAAAGCATAAAATAGAAAACAAAAGATGAAAATCAGAGGGAATGGATCTACTAGGTAGAAGGATCATCCAAATTATTATTACTAAAATAGATCCATCTTAACTCGAAATGCCACGAGGGATAAAAAAGATCTAGGTAAAAACCTCACTGTATTTGAACCCTAAAACTATTTAACTACATTAAGGTGCTATTGATCCGTCTCAAGGTTTTAGATCTCTCTAGCCTTCAAGTTTAGGTATGAGGAACCCCCAAATTCAATTGACACTTAAAACATGATTGCAAGGACATGTAGTGTAGACTTATGGCTTATCCAAAGGAGGCCAATAAAAATACCCTCACTAAGATCATATTTTTCTTGTAGAGTGAATAATGCATCCATAACATTTTGTTTGGCACCAGTCACCTACTTGGAGAGTGTATTCTCTTCCATGTTGGCTCTAGTGACATTGTCTCTCCTTACACTATGCTTGGCGAACACACCCTCTTCAATGGAAACATCCCATGGAGATAGGGAATGTGCTTGGCCATGATGAGAGAAGCCCCCAACTTCAATCACGTTGCAACAATTTCCTTAAACTCCACATCTTATAGTTCCATCTTCCCTTCTTCATTCATAAATATTTTCTGAAACAATCTAGATGTCACAATTAACATATGTTTCTTCACCACCATGGACTTGCATATTCCTTTTGTAAGAATAAATCAAGCCCACATTTTTTTAGTTCCATAATCACTGACATGTAATACCGAAAATTACATAGCCAAGAAAATCAAAGTTCACTAAAAATATTATTGTTTTGGAAAACTAATGCGAACTAAATTCTTTCCCTAAACAACCTCATATGGAAATTTTTCATAAAAAAAAGTTAACTACTCAAACCCATTTACAAGCTATACTCGATTCATTAAAAGACTTCGCCCCAAGACATTTTTGGACCAAAAATCCAGTCTTTGAAATATTAAAAAGGTGTTTGATTCAAAGATCAATTTTTTTTTAAAGATACTTCCTCTTATCACAATGCCCTTCCTCTTAGCAAATTTTGAACAAGAAAAAAAACATCTCAGGACAAATTCAATATTTGTTTAAACATTGATATTTTATTTGATTTAAAGATTTTTTTGATAGATGGTTATTTTTTATAGCAATGTTGCAAGTGTTCTCTTCTCCAATTTTAGAGTGTTACAATGAAATACAATTACTTATATAGAACCTTTTGGCTTGAAACAAGCTACTTGCATAAACAAAGAACTTAAGTCTAGGAGGGGAAAAACATGTCTTTAGAAGATTTGAACAAATTGACATTTGATGAGGTATCTATCCAAACTAGAGCTAAAGGTTTTTGTTGCTTAATGATTTAGGAATATTTCTCCTAGGGCATACACATTAACATCCTTACAGTGTTGATTGCACAAAAATCATCGATTTTTGTACCTATACATTTTCTGTATAATACAAAAGTATTTTTTTAAAAACATAAGTGGTCTAGATAGTGGAGAGAAAACTGGGATTGAATAATAAAGATATTTTGAGGTAGAGAGAAACTGTACTCTACAAAACTACCCAATGGAACTCAACAATAGCTCAAATCTATTAAGAAAGTATACATCACCTCTAACACTCCATTGTTGATGGTGTAATAGGTCCAACTAATTTCGATGTGTACTTCGGGATAACAAATCCAAGTTTATTACAAGTTGAATTTCATGTGTTATCCACTAATAATGAATATATATTAGCAATTGTACTTTAATGTTTATACCATTATGTATTAGGTCAATTGGTTAAGTGGCCATAATAATTGTAGCAAGCATAAACAATTTGGTACAATTAAACATTGTAATAGTATATAGGTTTTGAAATTTTGAATTAACCTCGATATATTGCAAAATTATCACCATGATAAGAAGTTATGTGAATGATAATTTGATATCCCCCCAAAAATACACAAATATATAATAAAATGATGCACAAATACATTGACCTCAATATATAGCAAGTAGCATACAACCACATAAATTGAGGAAAAGGTAGTTTAGAATACAAAATCTAATATCTATATCTATATCTATCTATATAAATATACGTATAGAATCTGAAATACAATCATGAACATCTGCAAGAGATCATTTTCCATAAACAAATTTCCCTATGTAATACAAAGTGTCACTAACAAGGAGATTCCAATTTATAAACACAACCCTCTCTAAAATTGGCTACAACCACATGAAACAAAAACAATAAGTACATAGTTGAAGGAAACATATTCCTTGTGAAAGCTAAGGCATCAAAATAAAACCCATAAGAGTATAGTGTATATAGAACATCTAATAATACAACAAACCACATTGTAACTCTAAAAACAAGCTCAATTTAGTTAACAGTGCTAGATGACCTATCCATAACATTTTTTTTTAAATTTTATGTGCATTTTAACTTTGTTGTAAAAGTTAAAGTTGGTTGAATTCTATTGGGAAAAAGGTTAGTAACGTGGAATTTAGGATGAGAGTGGACTTGAAAAATAAATGTTATAAAATTATCCAAGGAAATTGAATACTTGAAAGTTGGGTGTGAACATAGGTTTGTATGTAATAGCCCTGGAATTTTAGATAATGATCATACTTCTTGATAACTTCTAAAGTTATAATGATCCACCTACATTTGAAAGTATTTTATTAGCTAAAAAATACCCATTGAACCGCCCACTTGAAAATTGACCAAATACCCATTTAATGAAAGGTGTAAACTACCCTAAAAGATTGAAAAAACCCTATAGTGTTTATTGTTCTCTTAAATAGCTCTGAGGATAATTCTATTTACACTTTACTTTATTTAGATTCAAATGAATGAATCCAAAAATGTCAGCTCGTAGGAAATAATACTTAGAAATAAGGAGTGAATAAATACCATACCTAGACAGATATGGTCGTTGCTATAGATATGAGGATGAAAAGGAACAAGGGAGAGGAAAAAAACTGCAATGCACAAAAGAAAAATCAAATATAGACTCAAATTCAAAATTCCATGAAATAAAACTAAATGATATAAAATAATTATAACCTAAGGGGATTCCATGGGTTAATACTTTGAAAAATTAACTTGGATTCGATAGGATTCAATTGAATACAAAGTGCCTAGTGCATCACTCACTACAACAACCCATCAATACATACATTTAAATCCTTAAAAACATACACGTAGAGAAAGAAAAGAAAGAAATGAATTCTAATTGTGGTGTTAAAAGAAGCAAAAACCTTTGCATATTATTTATTACTTTATTTCTGAACCCAATATAGGGTTAACTTGATACGCAATGGGCTCATTCAGAAGCTTATTGCAAGCTATCTTTCTCAACCCTAGAGTACCATGAATATAAAACATTAAATAAGCCAATCAATCAATGATTATGTTTGAAAATAGTCTAAGAAATAATTGAAGAGGCCAACCTTATGAGAAGTGTAGGTACAACGGAAGAAGAACCAATAATAACAAGATGGGTTGTAGAGCAACAAGTCCCTTCCTTTAGGGCAGTGGTGTCATTTCTTGTAGTTTCATTGACTGGTTTTTCAAGCTCAGACATTAGTTAATAGATATGAGCCACATGTCACATGTTTGGACGCATTAGTTATCATTTTTTAGTTATCAGTTTCATTACACAACTGACCTCTAAAGGTATGATAGTTAGTGTAAGATAACAAACTGTTGCGGATTTTCTAGATTTAATATGCAATGATTACCAGATCTATGTAATTTGTTTTCTAGTCAACAATCTATCCTTGTTCCCACACTAGGAAATACATGCAACTTGCAAGTCAATGATCCATGCAAGAGCTAACAATGACTTTCACAACTGACACAATCACACCACACATCGGATCTAGCCAATCTTCTCCGAAGACCGATACACTGGTTCCAAAGCAGCGAACATTCTCTCCTTCTTCACATAACGTTCAAGAATCAAGCCACTTCAGAAAGCACTAATAACTGTGAGATGGAGTATTAAATGTCGCAAAGTGCATAAATACTATTAGATATAAAATTCCCTCAAATTTAATAATCTCTATATGTTGTGTGCAATATTTATGATTCTTTCGCGTCCACGTGTTAGCGTCAAAGTGACATATGGACTCTCATGCAAAGAAACAAGTGTGGCATACTCGTCGAATAGTGAGGGGAACTGGAATCAGACTACAACCCAAAGATTGGAACATATAGAGGAAACCAGAGTTAGATTGTTGGGGAGGATATCAAGTCTGGATGACAGGTCGAAGAAAGGAAAGAGTGGTTCTATCCTTGAATTTAATAATATCTATATGTTGTGTGAAATATTTATGATTCTTCCATGTCCACTTTTTAGCATTAAAGTGACATATGGAATCTCATGCAAAGAACCAAGTGTGGCATACTCGTCGAATAGTGAGGGGAACTGGAATCAAAATACAACCTAGGGATTGGAACAGATAAAGGAAACCAGAGTTTGATTGTTGGGGAGGATATCAATTCTGGACGACAAGTCGAAGAAAGGAAAGAGTGGTTATATCCTTGGCATATCAATGGATAGATGATCTAGAGTTATGGCATGGCAATGAATCCTTCATTCGCGCTGCTACAATGCTATCGAACATGAAGCATTAAAAATTAGATGCTTCGTGGGCAGAGAGATAGGTTGTATGGTAAAATACCTCCCAAAAGAAATTGAAATATTCTTCATGGCCTCATAATTCATGTATCCAGTTAAATAATTTAGATATGATAATGACGATGCCAATGCAAGTGATTGTGCAGGATCCATTCATAAGGATATTCAATAGAATTTGAAATTTCGATAGTCAGGTAGCCAACGTTTCCGCCACTAGCTATATTCAATAGAATATGAAATTTCGAGAGTCAGGTAGCTCACGCTTCCACCACCAGCCCCACAGGCATCGTTGAAGCATCCTCTATCATCTTGGATGCCAATTCAAAAAACACACACACACAATCAAATCACTGTATACAGGTAGGAGGAAAGCAACAAAAGAACAATGCAATGGAACGAGATAAAGCAATGACGGATCCTTCATCGATGAAGATGAAGATGATAGCCGAGATGAAATTCGTGAGAGAATTTTTGATAATGTTCGAGTGGTAGGCCTCCTCATACCTCCCCACTACAACTCTTTGGAATGGGTATGGCTTGATGGTTGCCTTGAATTTTCCAGATAATGAAGACAAATGGTTTTCTTCTTCATCTCTGTGGTGGGAGCATGAGAAGGGAGTGGTGTTTTATATTGGCATTAGTGGCCTTTATTCCCAAATGAGGGCCCGTCGTCCTTATAGTGACAACTATACCCAAGTGGGAGACTCAGAGTGTTAGGTAAGAACCCTACACACACTTCTAATATTAGCCCCAAAAAATCCTCAGAAGAAACTTTCCATTGGAATGAATTTATGAGCATCAATCTTTGACATAGAGGTTGTGAGTATCGCTCCTCCTAGAAACTTTGGGCAATTTATGAAGTCAGGGGGTCGATCCAGGGCCATTGAAGTGAGTTGCAGCTCGAGCCAAGGATAAAAGGAAGCAATATAGAATCTATAATTTCAACAGTTAGGTAAGAACCCCACACACGCTTCTAATCTCAGCCCCCAAAACCCCTCAGAAGAAACTTTCCATTTGAATGAATTTATGAGCATCAATCTTCGACAGAGCAACTGTGAGTATCACACCTCCTAAGAACTTCGAGCAATTTTTGAAGTCGGGGGGTCGATCCGGGGCCATTGAAGTGCGTTGCATCTCCAGCCAAGGATAAAAGGAAACAATAAGCAACAAATTAAAATGATTACTCTAAATGGACGATACCTCCACAAATCGACTGCCTCAATAGATGATCAACAAATGAATAACCTCTCGTGAGATACTTATTTCTGGAGAAGGAACTGTAAGTCATTCAAATATTTCTCTATTTCCTGTTAATTCTATTCCAGAAAAATCTAACTATATAAGGAGACAATGAATTTAAGAATATTTTAGTAATTTACCATATAGCTAGCTTACCAGTGAAAATTGTCTTATCTTTCAACTGTTGATTCTATCTTTTCAACTTTTGATTCAGATAGTAGAATGTCTAGCATATTGAATGGATAATTGTGGATAACTGTTGATTCAGATAGCATAATGTCTAGCATATTGATCAGATGAGGGAGGGATTCCCTTTCTATTGAAGCTAACACATATGTGTGAGAAAGTTTGGGAGAAACCTTGGAGGCTACACCAACAATTATGAGAGAAATAACCCGCGAACGTTGGAAAAACAAGCATGTTAGTATGGACCGGGTACAGATCAACAAAAATAGAGGCCTAGGTAACAAACTACTTTACAGACATATGGTGTTTTTCTAAAGGATGGAGAAGCAATGGGTGAAATCATGAAGATGGGTTACACTTTTTCTTGTTTTATGAGAAAAAAAAATGTATTTTCATAAGTTCTTCAACTTCCGGCATACAAAAGTATTTTTTTTGTTTAGAATTTCACTTTGCAGTGAAAAAAAAACTTGTGAATAATTTTGTTAGCTTTCCAATGACTATTTTTCAATTTTTTTTATCACGATTTGATATGTCGATTTGACAATTGTTTAACAGTATGTTCCTTAAACATGAAAGGAATAATAATGAGTTACATTTTCCTACAACAATGTATCTATTATTAAACTTATGTTTTTAAGAAACGAAATATACTACAACAATCTACAGAGACTCTATTTTATTATGACTATAATTTTGAATCTAATGGATGAATATTGTAATTTCTAGAATTTTTTGAAGTTGACCAAGCTAAAAACGTTGCAGATTTTAAACACATGCTTTTCTACACCTTGTATCTATCTTAATTTTTACTTAAAACTAAAATCTAAATATACCCTTTTGAAAAAAACAGTTTAATGATTATGAATATGTTTTTTTCTAAATTTTTCATTGTATAGTTTTAAAGATACCGATATTTCATTTCACCAAATCATAATGTCTGCTGAAAATATTATGTAATGTTTTTTTTTAAAAATTAAATAAAATTAGATAAAAATAAATAAAATGAAAACAAATTATAGGAATTGAAAGTAGATTCAATTTTGGAAATGTTGGTGTCATTTTTGAAACCAATTTTTCAGTATTTGCAGAAGTCTGCAACCTCCGAAGTTTAGGTAAGCTTGGGGCAATTCTCTGGTTTTTGTTTTCATTCCCAATTTCATGTTTTCGGCCGAAATAATCTTTCGACCAAAAAACTATTATTTCGGCTAAAAGACTAAAATCTAACGGAAACCGTCAAAATTGAACGGTTTCCAAGGTTTTCGGCTGAAGAAAACTTCTTTCTGCCGAAAGGCTGTTGAGTGAATTCCGTCGATCGGAAAAAATGAAAAGACATGTCGTATCGTTTCATTTCACGCCAAATTGTATAAATAGGATTTCGGCCGAACACATTTAACACAATTCATCGGATGGATAGACAGATATGAAATCGGGGATAGGGATTTCAAAGCATTTCTATTACTGATTGCAACTGTATTATTTTCTTTCTTTATTTCTTCCCTCTATTCCATAGGCTTAATCAGAGGATCGATACTGATACATGATGGTTTTATAGAGCACCTAAACAAAGTTTCGAATCATCTTTTTGGTTTTTGTTCAAGCTTTTATTGGAATAACAATTTATATGTTGAAAGATAAATGTTGAGCATTTTTTCAAGGTGAAGTATTTGTTGAACATATCTTTTACAGATAGCTATAAAAGTCATGTGAAACAAAAGTTTGCGCAAGAGAAAATTTGATCGCACTCAAGATGATACTCGCCAAATCGAACAAAGGAAAGAGCTTTATTGGAGAAAGAAACGAGAACATGCAAATATTGAAGAAATATATGATGATAATGCCANAACGAGATTAAGAGAGATCGGCGCACTCAAGATGATACTCGCCAAATCGAACAAAGGAAAGAGCTTTATTGGAGAAAGAAACGAGAACATGCAAATATTGAAGAAATATATGATGATAATGCCAATAGAGATTTTCAACAAGAAGAAGTTCAACCAGGTATGCATGCACATATGATGATTGAGAAAATGACACACATTGGGACTGTATTCAGAAAGTATAGAATTCAAAGTATAGAATTCAAATTTAAAATATTGTAAATAATATAATTGATTGTAATTACAATTTGATGTTTTTCAAAAAAAATAAATACATTTGTTTCATAATGTCAAAGAAGACGTTGAAACCGAAATTGAAGCAAAATACGTTGAAACCGAAATTGAAGCAGAAGATGAATCACCTATAGGTATGTACATAAATTTAGATAATACAAAATGAACACTCAAGTATAGATATTTTAGTGAATTTGTGTTCGGGTTATGTTTTTTAATATAAAATTTAAATTGAAATATGCAGGAGAATCTATCAACATTGATGATGAAATATTAGAAAATGTTGATATTGACAAATTTGGGAAGAAAAAAGCTAAGCATTATATAAAATATCGAACTAAGAATATATATAATACTTTTTTCAAAGATGAATCAGTAACAGTACAAGCTCAACTTTTACTTTGTTTAATGAAGTCAAGAAAGTTAAAAGAAGCTACATCATTATTGGGTATTCAAAAGTCGACAAATGATACAAAGGTGAAACAAAATGTCTTTAACAATATAACTAGTGTATTAAAAGCTTTAGGAAAGTCTTGAAAATAAGATGTCCATGTTGCACGTACAGTGATACAAACAACAGTTGTTTCATCTAGCAATATAAAAGATCGTTTGACATGACACATGGAAACAACGATGTGAACATCAATAAAAAAATTGCACAAACATAGAAAGTTTCGATTGCAAATAGATGTAAATGATGAATTGGCTTTTTGGACAGTGATTTCTAGACAACCCTGCAAAGATAGACTCGTAGAAAATGTTAAATAATTGGCCCGTAATTGTTGGTTGGAAGAATCTCATGTTTCACCACATACAAGGGATGTATTGTGATGAAGAATAACATGAAAATGATATGAAGAACATCCAAAACATATATTGCCAATGACACAAATAGAGTTGTTTAATAAGTTCAAATAAGAGCACAAAGAAGTTAAAATTTCCATCAATACATTTGTTCAACAAAAACCATGGTTTGTTAGACCCATCAATGTTCGTGACACTTGTTGTTGTCATTATTATGTGGAATTTGAGTTGTATTACGACACTTTTTTGTATTTTGGTAAGAATTTATGGCCAAGTTCACCTCCTCCAACATTCCATGTTTTTATATCTGAAATTCTATGTGAAAGAGAAGATGATGATTTATTTTACCAAAAAAATGTGATGGTGGAAAGAAATGTGATCATTGTGGAAATATAAGTTTGTTTCATTGAAAGTATCATATTGATATGAATGATCAATCATTTTTTAATATAAGATTCAATTGGAAGAGATATGAATATATCAACAACACGACTCCACATTATTCAAATTTTATTTCCAAAAGGATTGATTTGAAGGTAGATAAAATCTGTGTGATAGATTTTTTGAAGAAGTTTGAGGAAGAAATCTATAAATACACCAAGCATTCACATAGAGCTCAATGACAAGATCCACAATTCAAACAACCCCGTGAAGTGTTTCCACCAGGGACAATTTTGTTTGTAGTTGTATTTGCAGAGAATTACACATTCGCTACACATAAAGAAATACAAAGTGAATATTATCATTCTGATCAAGTCACAATATTTGTCCACGTTCTATATAGACATCCTCAATGTAGTCTTGATAACATAGAAAGCACCAACGACAATTGACATGCTATTAAAGAATATCACTTTTATATAAGTGATGATCGAGCACACGACACACATTATGTACAACATTGTTTTGATAAATTTTATGATTCATTGAAAGAACGTGAAATCAGATTCGATTGACATTGGATATGGTC